>QRFB01000413.1:26904-56154 GCA_008931105.1 Oenanthe javanica | reverse complement strand
CCAACTTTACGACTTATTTCTTGTTGGTCAACTAGGTTCTTTACAATATATGAGGAATTCTTATATGTAAGACACTTCTTCTTTTCTTCTTCTATCTGGTTTCTGATATTAGTTTCTACTACTACGTGACAACTGACTTTACTGACTTGCACAGCTAAGTCTTCAGTCAACTTAATAGTCAACTTGTCATGATTTCTTTTTAACTGTTTAAAAACTTCAGTCTCATCAATTAACTCTTTGACTTTNCTAAGTCTTCAGTCAACTTAACAGTCAACTTGTCATGATTTCTTTTTAACTGTTTAAGAACTTCAGTCTCATCAACTAACTCTTTGACTTTGAGTCTGAGTTTCTTAACTATATTTCTTTCGCCATCTAGTTCTTTTCCTAGCAGAGCAAACATCTTAGGGCACGAAGGATTTACCTCTATTCCTCCTTGACGGGTGGGAGATAGTGATTCCTCGGATGAAGCCATAAGAGCAAGATTTCCCAGCTCTTCCTCATCATCATTATCTGAGTCATCCCAGCTTCTGCCCTCTGCCAGATAGGACTTTCCCTGATGCTTTTTCACGAGCGCATCATACTTCTCTTTGAGCTCTTCGTAAGACTCTCTCTTTTTCCCTTGCTTAGGCTTCTTGCACTCAGTTGCGAAGTGGCCTAGCTCATTACAGTTGAAGCAACGAAACTTGCTTCTATCAACTAAGCCGGTCTTGTAGCCGCTTTTTGATACTGCTGTCGAAGAACCTCCTCTTTGGAATCTTCCAAAATTAGGCTTACTTCTGAATGAGGAGTTTCTTCGGAATCTCATGTTGCCAAACTTCCTGGCAACCATAGCTAGAGATTCATCTTCTAGCTGATCTAGTTCTTCCAGTGAGTAGAAATCACCATCTTCTTGTTTGTCAGCAGTATGTCCAAGTTCTGGAACCACATACTCTGTTGAACTGTTAGAAGGTGCAACAGCCTTCACTTCTTCTTTCTCTGGTGCTTCTACCATTAATGCCTTGGAGGAACTCAGTACCTTACCTCTCCCGTACATCTCTCTGGTTTGGATCTGTTCCAGCTCATAAGTCTTTAAAACTCCGTAGAGTCTTTCTAGGGTTACCTCTTTCATGTCCCTAGATTCCCGGATAGATGCAATCCTGTGTTCCAGATGCTCTAGTAAGGTCAACAAAAACTTCCTGTTCACCTCTTGGTTCTGATAAAACTTTCCATTCATGTTTAGCTCGTTTATCAATTTGTTTAGTCTCTGAAACACCTCAGAGATACCCTCACCAGGGTTGGATCTAAACTGTTCATATTGGGTGGTCAGGATCTCCAGTCTATTCTCCTTAACTTCTTCAGTTCCCTCATTGATAATTTCAATTGTTTCCCAGATCTGTTTTGCATTTTTGTAATTGACTACTTGATTGTACATTACGTAGTCCAGGGATTCAATTAATATAAGTTTAAGGTTATTATCAAGGGACACAGCTTCTACTTCCTCATCTGTATAGTCTGCCGGACTTTTCAGAAACTGTCTGTGGGGGATTACGACCCCAACTACCTGATGTTCGAGACTAACTGATATAGGGGGTTCAACACCTTTGGCCATGACTAATGCGTACTTGGGATTTGCAATCCCGATGAACAGTAGCATTTTATGTTTCCACAGATTGTAATGTTCTCTGTCGAATTGTGGAATTTTGATACTGGTCACTTTCTGGGTACTCATCTTAATAAGATTTAAAAATTAAGTGTTTCAAAAAATATTTTAATTTTTGACTGAAAACAATTTTTGATCAAAAATAATTTTTAGTGAAAAAATTATTTCGAATAAAAAATTATTTCGACTTAAAAATAATTTTTGATGTCTGTATGAGTTGCGAAATTTTTGGTTTGGATCTGATAAAAAGATATCAACCAGCTCTGATGCCAATTGTTGGTCCCTGATATTATAGAAGGGGGGTTGAATACAATATCTTAATTTAATCGCGGAATATTGGATTTAAAAATATTACTTTAATTTCTCGTGAAATATTAATTTTAATGAAATACTATTTAAGTAGAAGATATAAATTTTAACTTGAAAAGTATTACAAAATTAATATGATCAAAGTGAATATAATTGATAATATGTTCTCGAACGATTTCGACATGAATTGTTCGGGTTTAAAAATTATATTCCAAACTAAGCACAGAAATCTGTGAGTATTACAATGCATACAAATTTCTGAATTTGAATGTTTGAACGTCTTTCAAATAAGAAGTGATCTCCTCATATTTATAGATGTTAGAAAAGCTTAGCATTACTTTTCAGCATTACTATTTTTTATTGAAAAATAAGCATAGTATTACTTTTAAAAAGACTGGGCATTACCTTTGAAAATTCAGTATTACCTTTCATTTTGGTCGGTATTACCTTTTGATTAAGCTCGGTATTACCTTTTGATTAAGCTCGGTATTACCTTTTAAAAAGGCACATAATTACCTTTTAAAAAGTAATTTCGGTATTACCTTTTAATTGTAATTTGGTATTACCTTTTTTTAAAGATAATTTCGGTATTACCTTTTAATAGAATTCGGTATTACCTTTTTAAAGGTGATTTGAAATATATTAAAAGTAATATTAACTTAATCCTTTTATAGTAAATTAATTCTACTTTATTTAATTAAATAATGTATAAATTAAATTAAATTCAACTTGAATTAATTCAATTAAATAAATTAAATAATTAAATTCCTTTTGATAGTAGAATTAAAATACTATCTGACTTGTATAACTCTAGAGTCAGCTTCACAGTCTTTTCGTGTCTTCTTTGACTTCTATCTTGAAACCACTTGAGCTAAAAATGAAGAATAAATATTTTATTGTTGACACACAAATGTACTGTCTGGTTCATTTGTGTCATACTAATAAATATTCTCCATTCTTTAACATTTAAAGTTGTGGCCTTCTGCTTTACTGTCTTCACTCTTCTGTTCTTTTTCCTCTAGAATCTTCATGTAATAGCCACTTTAAAATCTTCTGTATCTTCTGAATTCTTTTGAATTACTACTTGATTATTATTAATTTATTTTACTGATGCTTGAACAAATAAATGAACTTCTTCCAGTGTTGAGTAGTAGCTTCAACTGAGTACTTCTGATACTAGGATTTCTTATGACTAGTTGACTGTCTTTGTCTTGATTCCTGTTTGATATTTATTATTTATCATTATTTCTTATCTGTGTTGAGTTGTCATCTAATTATTACAAATAGGCCTAGTCATATGCCTTTCAGCTTTTGAGTTCTTGCAACAAGAAACTGAGATTCTTAAAAACAAGATAGTTTGTGCTTCCCAGATTGAGGAATTTCTCAGGAAAAAGATTTCTGAGAATGAACTCAAAATAAAGGCTTACAAGAATTCTTCTTCCCTGTTAAAATCATACCATGCTGATAATACTGAAAATCAAAAGGTAGGTATAGGATTTAACTATGAGAAGAAAAATTGTAAGAAACATACTATAAAGGAAGACATCAAACATACTATCAAACCTTCCATTCTAAAGAAAGTTAAGAATCCTCTGTTTAAAAAGACAGAATTTGAATTTGATGAGGAAGCATTAGTGATTAAACAAGAACTAGATGATGAGGACAATGAAGCTGTCACTAAGTCCCTTAAGGCAAAAGACACTATCAAAATCCCCAAGACAATTAGTTTTGACTTTGACAGTAACAAGAGTTTAAAAGATGCTGTCAACACTGGCAAGATAGTAAGTTCAGAAGCTCTGTCAAGACTGTGAGATCAAATCTTACTATCAAGACAACTCCATCTAAACCTACTGTCAACACCAGTATGGTAGTAACCTCTAAACATACTGTCATGAAGACTAAGAAGAACAGAAATGGAAAACTAGGAATAAACAAGAAGAACAATTATGGCTATATTCATAATGATCCTAGAAAATTATGCAATAATTGTGGGTCTTCTAGTCATTTAACTCATGTCTGCAACAAAAACAAGTCTAGTGTCAAAAATGTTACCTCTGTTAATGGAAATTTACACAACATGCCTTTAAAGAACATACAAGTATCACACAGTGGTGATTTTGATTGCATTTCATGTAAAATGAAATTGATGAGTATTTGCTTTAACATGCCTTTTTCTAATAATCAAGTATGTATGCTTAAGAATGTTAAAATTGAAAATGCAAAGACTCTAAGTCCTCCTAAAGTTAGGATGGACAAGCCACCCAAGAACAAGGCAATCAAACCAATTATCAAAACTGAATGGGTAGCTATAGGAGTCATGCTCAAAGCAAAAAAAAGAAGGCTTAAATATAATTTAAACCCTGTGTTATTAACAATATACAATTCAAACCCTCTTTTAATATATTTAGTAAATTTAACCCTACGTTTTTTAACTATTTACAATTGAAACACTTTTTAAAATAATTAGTAAATTTAACCCTATGTTTTTGAACTATGTACAATTGAAACCTTTTTTAAAATAAATAGTAAATTTAACCCTACGTTTTAAAATATTTAGTAAATTTAACCTTGACTTTTTAATTTTGGAATAAAATAAATTTTACGACAAAATTTTGAATAAATATTCGTCAAATGCACTATTGTCAATTTTTTGTATAGATATTATCTAAGCATAATAGATATTTGCAATTATTAGGGTTTTTTTCTTATAAAATGGATATTTAGATGTTCTTTTCTATATTAATATATCTATATGTATAATATATTATATATGTTCAATAAAATTTTAATATGTGTTTATATTATTCCATCTTGTCATCACACTTCCCGCTCAATATATTCATGAATGTTCATCACCGAATTTAATTTATTTTCAAAAATACTCTTCGGTGAATATATTCTCGAAAATACTTTTTCGATATAAAATTTATTTATTCCGAAATTAAAAAGTCAAGGTTAAATTTACTAAATGTTTTAAAACGTAGGGTTAAATTTACTATTTATTTTAAAAAAAGTTTTCAATTGTACATAGTTAAAAAATATAAGGTTAAATTTACTATTTTTTTTAAAATTTTAGTAATTATTTTAAAAAAGGTTTCAATTGTAAATAGTTAAAAAACGTAGGATTAAATTTACTAAATATATTAAAAGAGGGTTTGAATTGTATATTGTTAATAACACAGGGTTTAAATTGTAAATAAGCCAAAAAAGAATTGCAACTGATCCAAATTCAAACTGTGAACTAGCTAAGCTAAATGGACCCAATGAAAGTTGGGTACCAAAAGCAACTTGAAATATCTGATTTGCAGGGCAACATGAAATATAAAAGAATGATGTGGATCATTGACAGTGGATGCTCAGGACACATGACAGGTGATAAAGCCCTGCTATCACAGTTCAAGGAAATGGTTGGCCCTTATGTAACCTTTAGTGACAACAACATTGGTTTCACAATGGGATATGGCATACTGGAAGTTGGAAACTTAATGATAGAGAAAACTGCTCTAGTAAATGGTTTGAAGCACAATCTATTGAGTGTAACTCAATTTTGTGAAAGAGGATTCCAAGTTAGTTTTGATCAAGATAAATTCTCCATTGTCAACAAGAAAATAGGAGAAAAAGCTCCTCAAGGAGTAAGAAAATAAAGCCTCTTCATAGCTGACTTGGATTCAGTAAGAAAAGACAAAGTTTACTATTTTTACAGTAAGGTTCTCCATCTGAGAGTTGGTTGTGGTACAAGAAGCTTTCCCATTTAAACTTTAAAGTAATGAATTATCTAATGAAGAGAGAGTTGGTGAAAGGGCTTCCTCGACTTGAATTATGTCAAGAAGGATTGTGTGAGGATTGTCAAAAAGAGAATCTAAGGAGAGCCACTCACAAATGCACTCCAAGTGGTTCAATAAATGAAGAATTTCAAATTATTCAAATGGACTTATTTGGTCATGTGAATGTGCAATCAATGCAAGAAAAAGATATGCCTTAGTGATGGTTGATGATTTTTCAAGATACACTTGGGTGAGGTTCCTAGCAACCAAGGATGAAGCTGCTAAAGAGATTATTGATTTGGTAAGGGTTCTTGACAAGAATCCCAAGTACAATGTGCAGACTTGAGAAGTGACATCGGTACTGAGTTCAAAAATAGTATCATGAATGATTTCTGCAAAGACAATGGTATCACTCAACAATTTTCTGCACCAAGGATACCATGACAAAATGGTGTTGTGGAAAGAAAGAACATAACTCTCATTGAGGCTGCAAGAACAACGTTGAGTGAAGCAAAACTTCCCACTTATTTCTGGGGTAAAGCAATCAATACAGCCTGTTATACCCAAAACAAGACTATAGTCAACAAGTCCTATGGAAAGACACCTTATGAATTGATCACAGGAAGGAAACCTACTATCAACTACTTTCATGTCTTTGGAAGCAAATGTTACTTCATGAAAGATTCAAATAAGATCAAATGAAAATTTGATACTAAAGCACTTGAAAGAATCTTCATGGGGTATGGAATTGACAGGACTGCATTACATAGTCTACATCATTGATCACAAGACTGTGGGGGAGAGTGTAAATGTCACCTTTGATGAAACAAAATTTCCTGGAGTTGAAGGAAGTCAAGAAACAGAACCTTTAGCCATTGAAAATCAAGACTATCTAGAAGAGATTGATGAAGACTTACCAAAAGTTGATCATACAATTTCTGGTCCAACAATTGTTCCTATCCAATCTGGAGACATTGAAGGAACTTCTCAAACAACTGATTTTTCTGGGAATGCTCCAACATTGTGGACTTCAAGAAATTGATATTGTCAACAGTGTAAGAGCAAAAGATGATGTCAACCAACAAAGTGTTGAAGACTCTAGTGACTCTCTAAGAGAAACAAAATGGAACAGAGATCACACTAATGATCTAATCATTGGTGATCCAGGAACTAGAGTCAAAACAAGAAGAAATGTTACCAAAGAATGCATGTACTCTTGTTTCCTTTCTCAAACTGAACCCAAAACTCTAGAAGAAGCATTGACTGATCCAAATTGGATTAATGCTATGCAAGAAGAGCTAAATCAATTTAAAAGAAGTTGTGTTTGGGAATTGGTGCCTAGACCAAAGAACAAATTTGTAATAGGCACCAAATGAGTTAATAGGAACAAGGTGGATGATTGTGGTACTATCACAAGAAACAAAGCAAGGTTGATGGCAAAAGTTTACTATCAACAGGAAGGAATTGATTAAGAAGAAACATTTTCTCATGTTATCAGACTTGAGGTAATAAGAATCTTTTTGGCTTTTGTTGTATTCAACAACTTCAAGGTTTCTTAAATGGATGGAGCAGCTGTAATGGTCTGTAAGAGCAACAAATGGGTGATCATTATTAGAATTGAAGGAGGTTTCAGTTGATACATCAACATGAGATACTTGAGTAGACAAGAGATTGCAGTAATTGAAGCCATAAAGCTAAAAATCAAGACAGACAAGTCCTGGCTCAATGAAAATATGAAGAGAATTTTGCAGAAAATGGTGGTTGAAAAGCTGCCTGAAATTACCTTTAATCCTCTCTATATCAAATTTAGCAGCTCAAGAGATGGAAAATATAGGTCAATGAACTTGGATAGGATTAGTTTGTGCACACTTAGGTCTGTAAAGGAGGCTTTAAATTACTTTAATCAACTGCCAAGAACTGAAGATAGAAGTGAAGTGTTAAGGGTGTTGGTTGAGGAATTGAGGAGGCTGAAAGAGATGAAATCAAGAAAGGCTAAAAAAGAGATGGGGATAATGATGATGAAAAGCCTGAGGATGGTGCAGGTAGTTCTAAGTTCGACAACAACAATATCGATGATGTAGGGACCTCTGAAACTGGGAATAAGGATGGAGAAGATGAGAAGATAGTTGATGAGATTGAAAAAAGAGTTATGAAGGCTGTGGTACTTGGTTTTGAAGCAGATAAACAAGATGTTGTCAGGAAAAATAAGGTGGAGGTTGTTGTCAAAGAGCCTGAACCTGCTGTCAAGCCTGTATTGACAGTAACTTCAAAGTCACTATCAAAAGAAGTGAAGGAAGAGTTATTGTCAAAGAAAATTTCTTTATCTACCAAATACAGAAAGACAAGGGCTGAGAGACCAAAACCACACTCAAGCAAGAAGCCAAGTAAATGGAGATGGAAGCTCATAACAGATAGAGTCCATGATGTCTGTCTGGATGTAAGAAGGCCAACCATTAACAATATAGATGAGTCAAAAGCAGAATCTATCTCGAAGGTTATGGTTGAATGGTCTGAGTTCAATACTCAAAATAAAATCCATGTCCTCTACTCTACTGGTGAAGCTACAGTGATGAGACATGACATGAAAGAAGCTGATTATTTCATGGTAAGAAGGATGCTGATAATTGTCAAGGATTTAGATGTAAAGACTAAAGTCTTTAGAGGAGCATTAATCAGAAAATTCTTGGAACTCATGGACTCCTTCAAACCTCATCCACTGGATTATAATGAAGTTGAGGAACTTGAACCTAGAGTTTATCTTGATGGTGTGATGTTTGCTAATGATGATGGAGTAATGGAATTTGGGAGCATGGAGTCTCTTCATGACAAGAAAATTGAGTTATTATCCAAACTGGTTGATCAAGTGAAGGAACTTCCCTATCCTGAAGAACAAAATCTCATGGAAGTCATTCAAGACTTAATACCAAGTTGAAGAAAATTGAATTTGCTAAGAAGGCGGATCATGAAAGAACTCAAAAATGTCTCCTCAGGAATCCTGACAGAATGATCTTCTACAACTCAAGTGGATTTTCTGAAGAGATCACCTTTGATCATTTGAAAAGATTAGATGAAAATGATCCTCACATCATTGAACTAATCAAGAAACAGTTGCTCAACATTACAAATTTTGAGATATTTGATTTGAAGAACAGAGCACTGGATATCTATGACTCTAAGAGGAAAGAAGAAAGGGAGAAGAGGAAGAAGTTTGACAGTGAAGTTGAAGCTACTAAGAAAAAGGTGGAGAAAATCACTAAAAGGATAAAGGAGGTTGCAATTGACATGAATCATGCCAAGCTGAATGATCAATTCTCAAGAAGGCCCAACTATGTTTCTCCAGTCTTATTTGGACCCCTGAGAATCATCATTGACAGCATTGAAGTGGAGGCTGCTAATTTTAGGGTGCTCAACAATGAAAATCTGATAAGAATCTTCAAACTCACTATATGATCATTCCTAGAGTTTGAAAGAGATCTAAGCAAACTTGTTTGGAAAATCATTGAGTCAAGGGAAGAAGAAGATGAAGCTATAGATAAACTTAGAGTGAAGCAGATTTTCTCATTTACAAAATCCAGATTTGTCACATACATGTTTGGGATGAAGTATCTATGCATCTCCAAAGGACCAGCTGAGAACTACTACACCTATCAAGATTTGAAAGGTCTATCTTATAAGATGGTAAAACTAGTCTTAGATTGTGTCTCTGAACATGCTAGGATAGATGAAAAAAAGCAGGCTCTAAAAGTTCTTGAAGGTCTTCATGACAAAATGATTTCAGCAAAGAAATCAAGATGAAGCTTAAACTAAAATTTGAAGAAGTGTTCAGCCTAGAGGAGATTAGTTTGAAAAAAAATTGTACTTGTAATTTTCTGTATATTTTTCATGTAAAAATACTTCAGCTTATGTTAGTTGAGTTCGCATCGGCAATTCACTTTGAATTTGTCTTTATTTTACATAAAAATAAATTGGGGGAGATTTTTAGGGATTGTGGTGCAACCTACTAGAATTACTTAGTTTTTAATTTATAAGAAACTAAGTAAAATGTACTGTCATATGGATATTGACAGTAAGTTTGTTATCACTTATAACAGTATGTTTAACAGAGTTCAAATAGGTGACACTAAGTCTAATAGTTACTGTCTTGTAAAAATGTAATAACATGATCCATGAAGTAGAAGTTCACAAAGTGTTCAGGCACAGCATGGGTCAATACCTTGACAGTAACATTCTATAACTGAAGCCTACGGCAGCATATTCAAGTGACAGCACAATTGGGACAGACGACAACAAATATTCCATTGACAGTAAACTTGGCGGAGAATGAAGAATCGAAGACATCAAGTTTTACTAACAGGAACTATTCCATTGACAGTAAACTTGGCGGAGAATGAAGATTTAAAGACAGCAAGTTTTACTGATAGCAACTTTGGCGGGGATAGTTGACAACACATTTAGCGGGGATAGTTGATAGCAGCTTAAGAGACAGCAAGTTTCAAGGATCTATCAAGGCTTGAAAGCAACATATGCGTAGCCAAAGATACTATCACCAAAAGGAAGCTAAAAGTTGACAATAAACTTTTAGTAAAGCTGACAGTCTGTTACAGGTAACAGACTAGATAGTGAAAATATAAGGATTGATTTTGATATTACTATCTAGTCTGTCAAGTCTACTACTGCAACTTAGGAGAATTCAAGCAAAAGGTAAAGCGTGCTCAACGAGTCAAAGATTTCTGCATATCTCATAGCTGCTTTATCTAGAAATCGAATGAAGACAAATTTGAATAGAAAAAGCAAAGTTTCAATTTCAAGCTTTGTTCTAGGAACAAGGGAAAGTATACTTGTAAGTGGGATATGTGTTTTAGTTTAAATACACATATCTCATAAACAATTTCCCTTATGAAACTGAGCTAGTTTTCTCTCAAGCAAGAAATATTAGCAAATCCATTGTTCTTGTTTCTTTGTAGCTGGAATTATTTTCCAGTCAGATTTAGTAAACAAAAAATAATAAAATTATTTTTTGAAGTTAAAACACCTCTCTTCATATGCTTGCTTAAGTTTGTTTACATTTCATACTTACTAGTATTACTGTCTTGTTTGTTGTTAGCAAGAAAAGTAATTATCTTATAAATTGCATTCAACCCCCCCTTCTGCAACACTCGTACTGTTTAACACCACCCAAAACCTAGCACTTATTTGCATGACAAGGAAGATGATCAGATTTTAAACAAGAGTCAGGAAAGAAGGGCGTATTATCGTAATAGGGAATACCATGCCCACCACCGGTCTCTCCAAAGAAGATATCTCCAGGATGTGCCCTCCCATAGGAGAGCGCCTGTCATTATCCCAGTGGCTTATAATAGCACGAGTGAGGGTCGGCGTCAACATCAATCCCCTTGTCGTAGTAAGAGGTATGATTTGCACACTTCTCAAAGGCGGAGGGACATATAGGATACTAATCAGGACAATCAAAATCCACCTCTTCCTATCACCACTCAGACTCAACCCACAGCTACCCTTACTCAAGAAACACCCATAGTCACTCAAGTTTAGGGCACGATCAATCAAGATCAATAAGCGACTCTTGAGGCAACGCCCATTGCTCAGGGTGCGCCCTCTGGCCTTCCCATTCAAACTTAGGCCCAATTGCAGGGTCAATCCCTGAATTTCCAGAACATACCAGGTGTAGGCAACATAAACATGGATGACTTAAAAAAGCTCTTAGATCACTTGGAAGTAGGGAGGCCTGAAGCCTTGATGCAAGCCCCTTCAACTTTTTCTCAAGTAGTAGGAGAAGAACCTCTACCAGCAGGATACAAGAGCACTACAGAGTTGGTCTACCACGAGAACTATAATCCGGTAGAATATCTTCAAAAATTCAACACCGACATTGATACTTACCAAGTCCCGGACTTAGCCAGGTGTAAGTTATTGACTGCAACATTGAGAGACAACGCTCATACATGGTTCCACAAGCTAGGAGAAGGAATGATAAATTCTTAGCAACAGATGCAACTTATTATCTTCTTATACACAACATTGAATGAATGGTAAATGCTAGGAGCTCGAGGAATGGAGTAGAGGTGAACGAATCCATTAGGGTTATTTCATTTTTCTTGTTGTTTACTTCCGCACTTATTATCTATTAAACAACTTGATAAAAATATTTAAAAATGAAATAAATATTTTTAAAATACACTATAAATTTTAAATTGGTAATTAAGTTATTCAACTCCCTTCTATCTTATAATAACCCTTATACAGGACCTAACAATATGGCTAGAGGATGACAAAGGTATGTACATGATTAAGAGTGCATATAGACTATTTTGCATAACAGAAAGGATGTTAATTGGATTAAAATTTGGTCTCTAAGTATCCCTCCCAAGGTGAAGAACGTTATATGGCTAGCATTTCAAAAAAAAATTCCCACTCTTAAAAGTCTCAGAGAAAGAGATGTAGATGTTAATTCATTATTCCCAGTTTGTAAAACAAGAGAAGAAACCCTTAATCACATACTCTTTTTTTCCCGTTTACCCGTAAATGTTGAGAGATATCACATTTGTTCACACAAGTTTTTGAGGTTATCAATAATGGTCAGGAAATTCCGAACTTACTTAATAATCTCAGCATGAGAGATCTAGAGATTTCTACACCATTAACTGGAACCTGTAGTCTCACAGAAATATTGCGGTCTAGCATAAAAGGTTTCATACTCTTCCGATAGTTGTTAATGGTGCTAGTTCAAATTTATTTCGATGGAAACAAGCTCAAAGTATTTAGTTTATTTATAATGCAGCATGTCAGCGTGAGTGCGTTCTAGCCTAGCAATGATGTATATCAGGATGAGTTACTTGCAATATTGACACAACTGTGTTCAAAAATAAACACTTTAGTACATATGGTTTCCTTATAAGGGATAAGAATGGGGTATTTTGTGCAAGTTCCAGTGGTCAGTTCATGGGATTGTGGACCCGAAGATCGCTGAAGTCATGGCATTTCGAGAAGCATTATCCTAGTTGAAGGGGTTGGCAGTTTCAAAAGTACTAATTAAATTTGATACTTTGGGTGTTGTCCAAGCTTTTCGACACATTTTTAAGGTTTCGTTACAATTTTATAAAATCAAATAATCAAATAGAACGTTTCGTTAGCTATTGGTTATCTTAACCACTAACGTTACGCACGCACGAACCATAAACTTGACATAAGTTAGACCTCTCGTTTTAGTATCACTTAACCTTAAAGACATATGTTAATCACTTAAGTCAATTCATGGGTCAATGACATCGCCCTACTTGTCACCTTACATAGACACTTAAGTTTCCCTTAATCACTCATTCTCCTTCAAGGTTTGTCATTGAACCTGTCGGGTTTCAACAATTTTATAAAATCGAAATTTTCTCCTTTGGTCATGAAATTTTGCGGAGGCCTTGGTAACTGTCTACACTATGCTGCCTTAAAATTTCATGATTTTTGGTGACTTTAAATGGTCCATTTTTATTAACAAAAAGGGCTTCCCGAAACAGTTTGGTTGGTTTAGTTATCTTTACTAAAATCGACTTATCTCCTAAACCGTATATTGGAACAACATGATTCAAGTGTAAAAACGATCTATGAGTCAAGTACTAACCAACTATGGTCAGAGATATTAGGGGCCAGGAACTTGACAATTCAGTTTTCACAGTTTTAAAGGAGTGCTCACGAAAAATGGACATTACGACGGCTATAAACGTAACGTTTTCCGGATTCAACCAACTTGAATCCATTCACAACCAACACTCAACTCACTCATACCATCATGGTCACAACATTAAGCTACTCATTTCACAATCATATGCTAACATTAATCCAAGAACTCAACCAAAACTCAACATCTTACTAACATCATTTCATCTTTACCATTCTAGCTCATGAATCCATCTACTAACACTTTCATGGCATACTACTCACACAAAACACAAGGGTTTAAGGGTGTTCTTACCTTCTTGGAGTTCAAACAACACCTAGGTAGATCTTGGAGTCCTTAAGAGTGCTTGATCTATCCTTAGAAACCAAGAAACATCAAGAACAAAGCTTTAGATTTTCTATGTTTCACTATTCATACTATTCATGTTCATCTTGGATTAATTAGTTGAAAATGAAAGACATGGAGGATGAACTTGAGATTTGAACCATACCTTATCTATGAAATATAGAAGCTTGGAAATTAATCTTGTGATTTATGAAGCAAGGGAGCTAGGAGCTTGAAATTTATTTATTTTTCTCTTTTATGAAAAAGCTGAATGATGCTTGGTGAGGGAGAAGAAGAGAGATACTTTCTTGACCACTTGATTTGTGTTTATTTTGTGATATAAAATCTTTGAAAAGGCTAATTATGGCTTGGTTCAATTTGTTCAAAGGTGACAAAGTAGCTTTATGGCTTCTTTCCCTAATTTTGGGAACTATGTTCCTTAATCTTGGTTACTCATTTAGTTACTTGCCTTAGTTCATCCACTTGTTTCCACCAATGCAAGTACTTGATTTCATGGCTTGCATGGCTCCCTTGGTAGTGCACTTCACTTGCCATTCTTTAATTATATTTAATCCTTCATTTAGCAAAGCATGATTAGGGTTAACACTTCTCATTTCTATCTTTGTAAGGTGAATATTCACTAGTCACAACACCTTAGCATGTCTAGGATATAATTTCTTTGAATTATAATCCCCTAGGTCATAACTTAATCCTCCATCTCTCGATATCTCGTAAATTATGAAACAATTAGTAAACGACAAAATATTCGGATTCTAACGACCTTTACATTCACTTATTTACTTAGTACTATCGCAATATAACTTCAGATTTATAATCCTCTATCATTTATATAGTGTGAGCTAACATGATTTTCGTAAAACTTCAAAGTTACTATTCATTCATAGTTCGGAGTTTACAAAAATTCAGGTTATTACAGAGATGAACCAGTGAATAGTTTGAAAAGAGAAGAATTGCTAAAAGAAAAATTGGCTGGTGAAATTGAAACCATTAACAAATGGAATAGGTATGCTAAAATTGCCAAACAAATTATTGATGNGAAATTGAAACCATTAGCAAATGGAATAGGTCTGCTAAAATTGCCAAACAAATTATTGATGTTCAGGGTGTAGATACTCTAGGAGAATCCCCTAAATCAGTGGGCAAACCATTGGTTGATACTTCATTGGATAAAGATCAATTGACTACTAATCCTTTACCAACTAATAAGGATTATCAATCGATTGATGCTGAATCAATTGATAAGCATCCATCGACAAGTAAAGCATCAATGGCTAATAAGAAAAATAAATTTAGCACCCATATCAAGTTTGTTAAGGAAATCAAGAATCAAGTTGAGACTAAGGTTTAAAAGATCAACATTGTTAGCTTATCTAAGAAGCAATTAAAAGAGAAATTAGAAGGAATAGCACCTGTTGAAATCATTCATCCTAAGTCTGAGAAAAAGAAGAAAAATAGGAATGGGAAAGTATGCATAAACAAGCACAATAACAATACTCCTGATATATATGCACCTAGGAAGGTGTTTGCTAAATGTGGTAGTGTAAATCATTTGTCTATGCAATGCAAGAAAGAAAAGAACTCCATATCTTCAAATGATTTAAGTGANTTGTCCATGCAATGCAAAAGTGAAAAGAATTCTATATCTGCAAATGATTTAAATATACATGCCATGACTGCAAATGTCATGCTTACCAATCCTATGCTCATGAATGCCATGTCTTCTAATTTGGTTGCACCTAATATTTATATGCCTTATGCACAAGTTTCATACATGTATAATCTTTTCTTTGCATATGACAATATGAACATGCCTGGAATGCCATGGAACATGCATATCCCTGATAACAATCTTGCTAGTCAAAATGTTAAATATGAGAATATGCATGATAGATCTGCCATGAATTCCAAGGTGTTTGAGCCACAAAAGTCAACTCCCAAAGTTAAAGTTGATTTAAACCAACCAAAACAAAAGGAATCAAAGTTGGCAACCAAGGCCCAGGCTGCAACTAATAAAAGAGGACACAAGGCAATTTTGGTACCAAAAGTAACTTGATTATTTTATGTGTGTGTAGGGAAACAGAAAAAAAATCTCTGGTATCTGGATAGTTGATGTTCTAGGCACATAACTGGAGATTTGTCCCTGCTTATAAAGTTTGTGGAAAAGACTGCCGCAAGAGTTACTTTTAGAGATAATAGCAAAGGTTTTATTCTGGAATATGGCTCAATTGCAAGAGAAAATGTTATCACTAAACCTGTAGCACTAGTTGATGGATTGAGGCACAATTTGCTCAGTATTAGTCAACTGTGTGATAATGGAAATGGTGTGTGGTTTTCAACTGGATCATGCATCATAATCAACAAAGAATCTGGTGAAATTCTCCTAACTGGTGAAAGAAAAGGAAATGTCTATGTGGCTGATTTTAATTCTGTAAAGGCAAATTCAATGACAAGTTTACTTAGCAAAACCAATACATATGAAAGTTGGATTTGGCACAAGAAGTTAGCCCAATTGAATTTCAAAGCCATGAATCAATTGGTTAGAAAGAATTTGGTTAAAGACATTTNGAATTTATTGGTTAGAAAGAATCTGGTTAGAGGCATTCCACAGATGGAATTCACCAAGGATGGACTATGTGATGCATGTCAAAAGGGAAAACAAAGAAAAGCATCATTCAAGTCAAAGTCTGAATCATCAATTGATAAGCCTCTGGAATTATTGCACATGGACTTATTTGGTCTAGTTAACATCATGTCAATTTCCAAAAAGAAATATGTCTTAGTGATTGTAGATGACTTCACAAGATATACATGGGTACATTTCTTACACTCTAAGGATGAGGTAAGTAAATTCATTATCAATCATGTGAAGAATGTTGACAATGGCACTGAATGGAAGGTGAAGAAAATAAGAAGTGATAATGGTACTGAATTTAAGAATGCAACAATGAAAGAATTCTATGAAGAAAAAGGTATCNTGAATGGAAGGTCAAGAAATTTAGAAGTGACAATGGTACTGAATTTAAGAATGCAACAATGAAAGAATTCTATGAAGAAAAAGGTATCACTCATCATTTCTCTATACCACGGACTCCACAATAAAATANGAGAGAATTCTGTGAAGAAAAAGGTATCACTCATCATTTCTCTGCTCCAAGAACTCCACAGCAAAATGGAGTAGTTGAAAGGAAAAATAGGACCTTGATTGAAGTTGCTAGAACTATGTTAGAAGAAGCAAAACTTCTTATATATTTCTGGCCAGAAGCAATTAATACTGCTTGTTACATTCAAAATATTTCCATGATCAATAAACTTCAAGGCAAAACTCCATATCAATTGATAAAGAAAGACAAGAAGCCAACAGTTAACTTTCTTCATGTCTTTGGCTGCAAATGCTTTGTACTGAGAAATCAAGGTGAAAATCTAGGAAAATTTGAAGCCAAAGCTGATGAAGCTATATTTATTGGATATGGAATAACAACCAAAGATTACTGAGTCTACAATCTTAGATTACACATTGTTATGGAATCTATGCATGTAGTCTTTGATGATAAGAAGATTCAAGGGTTGTTTGATGAAGGATACCATGACTTATTGCATTTTGAAATTGAATCAATTAGCAATGGTGAAGAAAGTGATGATGATGTAGAAATTTCAAGAAATCAAGTACCTAGAAACTCCCCATCAATTGATGTCAATGCATTAACAGATAACTTATCAGTTGATAATCATCAATCGACTGATAATACATCAATTGATAACCATTCAATGGATAACAACTCTGCTCAACAATCTTCAAGTAGAGTATCCATCTCAGGGGGAGGGTTCTCAAATAATCAATCACATCACAATGATCATAACAATTCTAATGTTCATGAAGCATCATCTTCAAGAAAAAATTTACCACCACAAAGGAAATGAACCAGAAGCCATCCCTTTGAGTTGATCATTGGAGATGCAAATGATGGTGTCAAAACTAGAAGTGCAACTCAAAATGAATGCTTGTATAGTAGCTTCTTGTCTCAAGAAGAACAAGGAATGAAAAACCCTTGAATGATCCTGATTGGATAATAGCTATACAAGAAGAGTTGAATCAATTTGAAAGAAACAAGGTATGAAAGTTGGTGCCCAAACCAAAGAACAAGTCTGTCATTGGTTCAAAATCGGTGTTCAGAAACAAAATGGATGAATCTGGTGCAGTGACAAGGAATAAAGCAAGATTAGTAGCAAAGGGCTATTCACAAGAAGAAGGCATAGATTTTGATGAAACATTTTCACCAGTTGCAAGGTTGGAAGCAATTAGAATCTTTCTAGCATATGTTGCTCATGTTAATTTCAAAGTGTATCAAATGGATGTGAAAAGTGCTTTTCTTAATGGAGAATTAGAGGAANGAAGAAGTTTATGTAGAACAACCTCCTAGTTTTATTGATCCTATTCATCCTGGATTTGTATACTATCTTCTCAAATCACTTTATGGATTGAAACAAGCACCTAGAGCCTGGTATGACACACTATCTAAATTTTTGATTGAGAATCACTTCACAAGAGGTACTGTTGATAAAATTCTTTTTCATAGAAATGTTAGTGGCTCTATGATTCTTGTTCAAATCTAGGTATATGACATTATTTTTGGCTCACCTAACGAGAAACTTTGTCAAAATTTTGCTAAGTTGATGCAAAGTAAATATGAAATGAGCATGATGGGAGAACTTACTTATTTTCTTGGTTTGCAAGTCAAATAAGTTAAATATGGTATTTTCATAAATCAAACCAAATATATTTCTGATTTATTAAAGAGATTTGATTTAAATGAATGTTCTTCTGTAAAAACTCCCATGGCCACTGAACTAAACTTGAATTGAATACTAAGGAAGCTAAAATATACATTTCAAGTTATAGAGGTATGTTTAGCTCATTACTTTATTTAACTGCAAGTAGGCCAGACATAATATTTTCTACATGTCTTTGTGTTAAGGCTGATCCTAGAGAATCTCATTTGATTGCTATAAAAAGAATATTCATATATCTCAAAGGAACATCAAATCTTGGAATTTGGTACCCTAGAGACTCTGGATTTGATCTAATTGGTTATTCAGATGTAGTAGACTATGCCGGTTGCATAATTGATAGAAAAAGTACCACAGGCACCTGTCAATTTCTAGGAAATAAGCTTGTATCATGGTTTAGCAAGAAGCAAAATTCAGTGTCTACATCTACTGCAGAGGCTGAATACATTGCACCTGGAAGTTGCTGTGCACAAATATTATGGATGAGGAATCAACTATTTGACTATGAGTTCAACATGAACAAGATTCCTATTTTCTGTGATAACACAAGTGCCATTGAAATAATAGAAAATCATGTGCAACATTCCAAAACCAAGCACATTGACATAAGGTATCACTTAATTAGGGAACATGTAATGAATGGTACTGTTGAATTACATTTTGTCACTACTGAAAGACAACTTGCAGACATTTTTATCAAATAATTAGATGAATCTACATTCAATAGATTGGTCTATGATTTAGGTATGCTTAACTATGTTTAATCTATTAAATGTCTGACAAGTTATGTATCTATATCAATTTTTAGTTTGTAGCCATTGACTATGTTAATCTATTGATTATTCCATAATCAGTCGATGAACATTTTGCATATCAATGGATATATAAAGCTATCGACAAATAAATATATCAATTGATGATATATTTATTTATCAATGAATATTTGTAGTTGTCGACAGATAAATATATCAATTGATGATATATTTATTTATCGATGGATAGTAGTACCTGTCGATGGAAAATGTATTTATCAATTGATGACCTGGAATTTTTAAAGTTCATGTCATCAATCGACCTGTACAAAATCTAGTTGTTGATTACTTATTTTATCAATTGACTAGTATATACATACATGTATGTATAACAGTCGATTGCCAAAATTGGTAATTTCTACTTTTCATTTTTCATCCAACAGTCGATTAAGTTCTATTTTTAGTAAGAAATTGATTGTGAACTCAGTAAATATAAATAGTGAGATTAAAGCTTCTTTTAATTCTCACTTGCAATTTTACTAACGATTTCTCTATCTCTTTCTCTCTCTCAATCTATGAACTCAATCTATAACTCTCTATGCTCTTAATCTTTAAAATCCTTAATCTCTCTAGTGTAATCTCTAATCTTCATACACAAGAAATGGCATCTTCATCTGCTTCATCTTCCAAGAAGGTTTCACAAGCAGGATACTACTATGAGTTGAACAACTTCATTGCCTGCATTGTTGTGGAAGAAGCACCACAAAGTTTCCATCCAATCATGCGATTCTTGGATAGTAGCTAGGTGATGACAGCTTTAATTGAAGCCCCAAAGATCATTTGCAAATTGGTGGAGGAATTCTGGGCCACTGCAGAAGTTGCCAAGGACTACTCAACCAATTCTTTCATGTGCAAGGGAGATAAGTATACACTAACTACTGTTGCTATTGATGAATGTTTAAATCTACCTGCTAATAATACTGGCACAACGCCAACAAATGAAAACATTAGAAACATGCTTAGGTCTGTTAACTATGTGAAGCCTAATATTAGTCTAGGTCATGTTGTTAGGAAGCATCTTAGAAAAGAGTGGTCTTATTTCTTTGATGCAGTTATAAAATGCCTTAGTGGTAAGATCAGTAACTTTGATGCTATAACAACTAGTATGCAGGAAATTGTCTACAGTATTTTGTTTGATAGATTTTTTAACTTGTCATCAATAATAATTAAAGAGATTGCTGCAAAGTTGGGTGATAAATCTAATAGGTCTAACCATATATATTATGCTGGATTTATTATACTGTTTATTAACCACTTTTTGAAGGACATAGAAATCACAAGAGAGACAGAGACATTGGACTGCGGGGTCCAAAATAAAAGGGTCTTCAAAGACTTGGTAAGGATCAATCTTCACAGTAATGTGGAATTGATCTATCCACCTTTTATTCAAGTATTTATTTATATTCTTACTTCTTTCAATCCCCAAACTTCTTTGCCTTTTGTGGCTATGGAGGGTGTTAGCAATGACCTCAACCCTTCTACCCAAGCCACACAACCTATTTCCAAACACAAATCTAAAAATTCAACCTCAACAGGTTCCCAAAAATTTGTGTTGTAAAAATAAAGAAAAGAAAAATACATGTTATGGTAGATAGATTAGAGGAGGATATATGTGGTGAGGGAATTGGGGAACATAAAAGAATCCAGAAGGATAAAGGGAGTGAGGGTGTGCAACCCAAACCAAGTCACTCCACAGTCTCTCAAAAGACTGTGGATGTTAACAAGGACATTACCACATCACTATTGTATCCTCTCAAAAGGATGAAAATATTGAAAAGAGCCCAATACCAGGGGCACAGAACAAAAATGGGGACACTCAAGCCAAAACCACCAAATCATATGAAATTAGAAGGAAGAAAGTAGCCTTTGCACATGGGGAAAAACACACTGCAAAATCATAGGAAATTGTGATGGAGCCTTCTCAAAGTCAGTTTGATGCATCACATATAAATGATGAGATGCAACCTTATTTTCTCTCAATTCCAAATCCTTCTATTCTTATTTCCCCACTTCATCAAATTTCTTCAAAAAATGTTCTGATACATAATCAGGCATTTTTAAATTCCCATTCTTTGATAATCAAGGAGAAGCCAACACTCTCTCCTGAATTTTANAATCAGGCATTTTCAAATTCTCCTTCTTTATTATTCAAGGAGAAGCCAACACTCTCTCCTGAATTTTATTCCCAGGAAATTCAGGATTCCATCTCACATGTCATTTCAAATGTCACTTCTCAAATAATTACCTCAAATGTTTCTACTCCATCAATTGATGTTCATTCATCAATTGATATTCAGCCATTGACTGATAAGTCATCGATCGATACTCAAGATCAATCGATGGGTATGCATCAATCGATGGATATCCCAAACACCTCAACTAATTTCTATACATCAATTGATGCTCAATCAATTGATGTTGCACAAACACTCTTAGGATTGAGTGAGTTGAGTGAGAGGCAGGATTGCAACCTGGCAAAAGGAGAGGGGGTGAGTGAGGTCATTCCTATTTCTTCCAGGAATGTGTGTGAAACAAATGAGGGTCCCACCTTAGAAGGTGCACAAGTTATGAGTGAGGAAGAAGAGAGATTCCAGGATGAGATCCTGATGCAAAATAGAGAGATGAGTGAGAGAGATAAAACAATTCTCTTATATGCACAAGAGTTGGAGATTGAATTAATGTCAGAGGAGGAAGGAGTAAAGGAGATATGGGGAGTCCCTAATGCAGAAGCAAGTGGGAGTGGAGTTAATAAGGAAAATGAAGTTGTAGAAGTTGATGTTGGAGAATTGGATCCAAATAACTTCATTCATCCTAATCCAAGATGCCAGGATGTAGCTACTCAATCCAACAGAAATGCAGAACAAATTCTAAGAATTGACGCACATTGAGCAAAGGACTAGGAATCTTAAGGAAAGCATTGCCAATACAACAGATACATGTTATATGGCACCTGAAGAGTTAGAAGATGATTCTGATGAAGAGCCATTGATGAGTACCATTGATGGTTATTTAGAAGCTGCTGAAACTGAGAATATTTCTCAATACAGGAGAGCAATGGTGGAAGTAGAAATTGCAGATCCCATTCAAATGAGAATTACCAACTGTATAAGGGAGTCATTAAAGATTTTAAAAGATCATAGTAACAGGAGTTAAGATAGAATTGGAGATTATCAAGGGATCTATCACTTCTAACAAGGATTCAGTGTGCTTTTGGAAAGAAGATTGGATGAGAAGCTTCCAATGAATACTATGGCTCAAATCAAGGACAAGTTGGTCAAAGAATCCAAGAACTTTGCAGCCTTGGAAACAAGAGTGAAATCTCTAGGAAAAAAAAAAGATGGATGACATCATTAAAGGTCAAGTTCTACAGGCCTCCATTCTTCAAAAGTTTCTTGATAGGATGCCACCACCTCATCCAATTGATGATAACAAAAAGGGGGAGAATGAGAATGTTAAGAAGAAGGATAGTGATGGTGATGACAAATCTGGCAGTGGTAGTGTTGGTGGTTCTGGTGTTGGTAGACTTAGCATTGGTGGTGTTGCAACCAAGGTGATTACTAAAATTGGGAGCAACAGGGATAAAGAACAATCTTCAAAGTCATCTAAGTCAACTAAAGATGACTTAGAATAGAAAAAGAAATATTTGAATTTTTTTAAAGATGAACTAGAAGCTAGAAGAATTTCTAGGGAGAAAGAAACTCAAGCAATGATTGAGAGGGAAAGGAAAAGAATTGAAGATCTAAAGAAGAACATTGAGTTGGTGACAAAGGCTGCATAAGAAGGAAACTTGGATGAGTTCATTGCTCAGACAAGAGTGATAAATGAAAATGCAAATGAAGGCTGCCAAAGAAAGCAATTCAAATGCAAAAGCCTTTCTAGTAATTGATCTTGAAGCCCTTGAAGAGGAGAAAAGGTTAAAGCCATAATGATTGAAGAAGAAAAGGAAAAGATGAAGCCAGTTGGCCAGAAGCTTCTTCAAGGAGCCATCTCTTCAGAAATGTCAGATGCTGCAAGGAGAGAAAATGAAAATGAAGATATTGCTAGGCAATTGGAAATACAATGGAAGATCAATTGGCAGAACAACCACTGAGGAAAAAGATGAAAATAGCCATGTCTAAGAAAAAGACAAATTCTACTCAAGAAATAGTGGTTAAGAAAAATCCTCAAATGAAACAGGAAGAAATCAAGGAAGAGGTAATAATTGAAGGATATGACATGAAAGGAGTTCCAGTGATAAGTGAAAAAGGGTTGATATGAGTAAGAATTCACCCTGCAACTTCTAACCAAGATGAAATAATGAGGTTGGAATATGAGAATGGAGCAAAAATCACTTATTCAACGAAGGTGATAATGAAGCAAAGCTACAATGTCATGAAGACCATTCTACCTCTACTCAACAGAAGGTACAAACTCAATACAACAATTTCTCAGGAAATTCAACATCAAATTTCAAAGATAAGGAGAGAAAAGGCTGAAGCTGAACCTGATTCACCTCTCAAGCTATGGAAGTCTCAAGTCAAGAAGGTGGTGTTGGAGCCAAAATATGAAATGATTTTTACATATGTGGAAGGCAACACAAAGTTCTTTGATATCTGCAAATATCTGGACAAAATCAAAGATGAAGAAATCCACTACCTAATGAGGCAACTTGGAGATACTGATGAAGATAAAGCAATATTGAGGAGTTCCTTTATGAGACAACTAAAAGAAAATGTTGAGAAGAAGAAGAAGTGAGTGGAGAATGAAGACCATGAAGATTAGAAGACATTGGAGCAGCTTGCAGAAATCACACATCAATTGGTACTTCCAAACTCAAAGTGCTATTTAAATTTTTGATTCTATCTGAATGAAAATAATTAAGGGTTTTGTTATCATCAAGTAGATTTGTGCATGTTCATGTCATAGACACAAATAGGGGGAGATTGTTAGGAATCTACATGTAATTTGATGGTCACTTTAATCTTAGAATCATAGAAATTTTAATTAATGTAACTGATCAATTGATATGAAAAATATAAATATCAATTGATCAGGAAACCATTTATCAGTTGAAATGTTTATTTGAATCAACTGATAATTTGGATTGTAGCATAGGTGTACTTAGTCTATTTCAATCGATAAGGTGTAAATCAATTGNTGTTAGGAATCTACATGTGATTTGATGATAACATTAATCTTAGAATCATAGAAATTTTATTTGTTGTAACTGATCAATTGATATGAAAGTTATAAATATCAATTGATCAGGAAACCATTTATCAGTTGAAATGTTTATTTGAATCAACTGATAATTTGGATTGTAGCATAGGTGTACTTAGTCTATTTCAATCGATAAGGTGTAAGTCAATTGATATAATTCTCATCAATTGATGTTAGAATCGATTGATATAGATCATCAACTGATTGTAACTTAGACTGTCAAATTTTAATTATTTGAAGACAGGAAATTATACAAGTGAAGGATGATCAGTTGATATTGAAGCATCGATGGATAAAATATCAATTGAAGAAGCTAAGTCAAGTATTGAAGACCATCAACTGATACGAAGACCCATCAACTGATATATCGATTGATAACATTTATAAATCGATAAGTCATCATTTATCAATCGATGGATATAAAAATCAATCGAAGAAGAACATCAGTTGATGGATAAAAGGAATGATAAATTTATATGCTTGACAACAAATTATCAATTGATTGAGACATCACAAGTTGACAAGTCGACAGACAAAAGCACATCTATGGAAGACAGTCTATGATGACTGTGAAGACTCAAACAGAAGCTGTCTTTCCAAGACTGAAGACCTTTCCCAAAATGGAAAAAGGCAAAAGGAAAGATAGATCAGAAACAATCATAGTTTAGATTAATTGTTTTATACTCTTTCTAGGTATTGTAAACAAACTTGTGGTATATAAACAAGTGTGGTAATATTGTTAGGAAAAAAACAAATTAGATTATATTTCTTGAATCAACTGTTTAGCCTTAGAGCGCTTTGTAAGAACAGTTGATTTATTTTCCAACCTTGTAAAACGAAGCTAGTTTTTATTAACCTAGAAAAATTGAGCAAATACTGATGGAAAAATCAATCCATCCGTAATTTTTTTAATATTATTGTTTATTTATTTTTAGTTTCATTTGTTCATATATATTCTCTTAAACACTCAAACTTTAAGAACAATTATTAAAGCAGAAAAAGTTTTGATAATTTGTATTCAACCCCCCTTGTACAAATCATATTGACATTGTTCTGGGAAATAACATAAATTGATTCAATTTATCAAAAATAAGTATGTAACTAATAGTTACATAGTAGTGATGAACCAAACATGTATATTTTATCTTACTTTGATTTATAAATTGTAACTTAGTTACATAAAAGTTGAAAATATCAATATAATTACAAAATCGGTAAAACAAACAAGGCCTATAGATCATTCTTCCCTGAAAACAATGTAGGGTTATTGTAAGAAATAAAATTATTAGTCATGTTTGACAATTAGCGGTTAGTTGTTAGCGTATTGAATTAACTGTTTTTACTAGCTGAGTTAATTAGTTGTTTTGACTCACAAATTGAATTAGTTGTTTTGAATAAAACTGTTTGGTAAATAGTTGATAAATTAGTTGTTTGTATTTTAAATAGATACATGACAATCTTCTAATTATAAAACTCCTCTAAGTACTTTTTTAAAATTAGTTTATTGAGTTCAAATCGATACTTCAATCCGATAACTACCAAACAGTAATATTAGAGTATTCGTTTACTTAAACCTATAATTTGGCTCAAACCTCATAATTTTTTCTCAAATCTCTGACTTCTAAATAGGCTCATTGTCTCACTTTTGTTTAAAAAAATACTTTTAAATAACTAAAATAATAAATTGAGAAACTGTATTCAAAGAGGATTATTTCTTTATGTTGACCAGCAACAACAGAAATATATTCTATCCGTCCCTTTTTAGTTGTCTTTCATGAAGAAAAAAATATTAATTGAATAATTAATTTTTTTAATTACCCCTTATAATTACATTAAAATGAGTTAAATTATTTGTATATTTAAATTAATCAAATATTAAAAATAATAATATAAGATTTAAGAGTATTCTTTAAAAAAATTATAAAATTGTCTTAGAAAAAAGAAAATGACAAATAATTGAGGACAATTTTTTTTTAAAAGGGACAACTAAAAATAAACAAAGGGAATAATAAATTAAAGAGAATAAAGTTTCTGAAATTATCTCAGTAAAATTACTAAATATGTAAGGGGTCGTTTGGTTCATCAGTCGGTATATGTTTGGTATTAGGATTCGCGTTAGGATGGTATGAGAATGAAACTTCATTATTGATATCATGTGTTTGGTTTAGTTCTGGAATGAAATTATTTAATTTAAAGTATTATTGAATTAATAGTTAGATAAATTTATTTTATTATATAAAAAATATAAATATTTTTTTATTATTAATAATGCTTGATTGTATTTATTATTATTTTTTATTATTAATAATGTTAAATATCAGTAATAAATTAATAATATTACAATTGATACACATACCATCCCCACATACTCACCTCCCCAGTGGGTATGAAAAACACATACTTTATGAGTTTGAGATATGAGTTTGAAATTTTAAAAAAAATGAAATAAACATCATGTATGAGTTTTATCTATTTTAAACTCATACCTCATTCCAGAAATCCTGAACCAAACGACCCCCAAGTGTTTTTAGTGGGATTATTTTTATAATTATATGTAATTTCATGTAATTACAATAACATCATCATATATTTAAAATATATGAGAATTGTTTTTGGTATTTTTCTGACATGTCCCAAATTTAAAAGGCGTTTATAAATATATCATATTTTTAGTTGTATTTATAAATGTGTCTCATACACAATTTTATTCATCTTAATAATTTTAGAAGGACATTTTTATCCTTCTAACTTAAAATAATAGAAATTTAAAAATAAATGTAATATAATTATATTATGAATGTAATATTTATAAATTCAACCCTTTAAATCTAAATTTGAGAACAAATTATTTTATTGCATAATTATAATATACATTAAACATATAAAATTTAAAATAAAATTTCTCCTTACAATTTTGGTTTCACAAAAAATTATAAAAAAATAGTGATAAGATCTAACCAACCCATATTTTATATATATATATATATATATATATATATAATAAGATTCGAGAATTTAATCATATCATTATTCAAATAACCAGATAATAAAAAATATGTATTAAAACACCATCTTAAAAAAATTGAATTATTATAAGATTAAGACTTGTGAAAATAAAATAATTATATATCAACTCATTAATTATTAGTTGCAAGTTATATAAATTACATTAAGTAAATCTAACGGTAAATTAGTTTTAATATTTATGTTTAAGTGTATTAATAGATGACTCTATTAATTTGGGACATTATATAAATTTCTAATTTTTTTTAAATTCAGAAAAAAGTTATGTGAAGTAACGGTTTATTAATCTCTAAAATAAAATATATTTATAACATTTCTTTCTAATTATTAGTTTATTACCATGACCTAAAATTTAAATTCAGTTACCAGGAGTGCAGCTGGAAAGTACGGCATAAAAAGACTCATGAATCGAGTATTTTACTATACAAAAAATACAGTAAAGTACTGTATTTTTCTGTCACACATAGACACAGTGACATACGCGCGGATTCCCACGTCTGCAGACACCAAAAGATTCCTGCAAACCTGTGCACTTTAGTCACATACGTCAGGTACTCTAGCTTTCAGTTTAAATTTAAAACTAATATTGTACTCCCTCCCATTTTGTTTCAGATGGTTTTACTTTCACCGAGATAAACAAAATATAATAAAAAAAAAGCAGTAAAGTTAGTTGAAAATCGGGTAAAATAATGAGACCTATCAATATTTAATACTCCTTTCATCGTATTTTACATATTATTTTTTAAAATATTACGCATATTAAGAAATTCTAATATAAAAATTATTTTTCATTTTTATCCATATTAATTATATTGATTGAGATAGTTTCAATTTATAATTTGAATGATAACTATATTTGTTATTCTCAAATATCGTATAAGGGGGAGTTGAATACGATATTGTCCAATTTTAACTTAATTCGCGGAATGATTTTTTATGGACTTTATACAATTCGAACAGTTANTTCTTTATGGACTTTATACAGTTCGAACAGTTATATAATCAAACAGGTGATAAGCAATAACACAATAGTTCGGGGAATATATCTTTTGATTTATATAAACCCTGAGGTGCTCCACAAATTTAATCCTTAGATTAGTTACAATGATCCACTAGTACAGTTACAGTTACAGTTACAAGCTTTAATAAGAATAATCAAAGTAACAACTGTTGGATACAAACTTAATGGTTTTTGTGTTTACTTTTCTTGAATGCTCTTTGTGTTTCTCTCTTCAATGCTTTCTGTATTTCTCTATCTGTAAACTGAATGAATGAATATCCAAAGTCTATGCTTTGTTTCCTTTTTGTGTAGACTTTATCAACTAAGGATACGTGGCTCAATTAGGACCAAGTAAACTAGTTGCTGCTCCACTTTTTTTTATTCTTAAATATCGGGAACAATTTATTGAGTAATTGTTTAACCCTCGATGAGTTTGCTAACCATCGATGACATGGCATTTCATCTTCTTCTTTTCCGATAGTTATTAACTATCGGCAAATAGGACAAAATAGGCCTTTGCCAATTCACCAATTCTTTTCCATTTATTTATTTCACCCGATGGTTAATAACCATAGGTGAAAAAGACAAAAATACTTGTTAACCATTGGTGAATGAGACGAAATAGCTTGACCAAGTTGACTTCTGGATACAGCTTCTGTAGTCTTCTTGACTTAGCCAAATTCGAACCT
>QRFB01000413.1:14843-25599 GCA_008931105.1 Oenanthe javanica | reverse complement strand
TGCTTTGCTCATTTGATCTTCAATCATATCAGTAAGAAGTTCATTCACATGAGATCTCTTGTCCACTCTAATCTTCATGACATACAATTCTGTGAGAGACCTCAACTTGATAAAATTAGAAGAAATGGTCTTAGTAGTCGAATTATTGAATTGAATCTGAATCCGTCATCCATTGATGTTAGTCGTGATGAATCTCAATTTAATTGTTTGTCTCAATGCATGAAAGAACTGGTTTATTGATGGATGACTCTTGTGAGCTTCTTGCAATGCTTCCAGAACTTTTTGATCTTCATTTTGAATTACTCCTAACTCTGGTTTCTGCAAAAGACTCCTAGCCTTATCCCATGCACTTCCTTCTCTTGATAACACCAACGGCCTTTGTCTCCTTACAATATAGTGGTTGTAGTGTTCTTTTCTGACTTTCTCTTGAGACATTCGTGCAATTTCACATGCCCTTATCCTGGATTGATTTGCATCTAGCAAACTAAACGTTTCCACAAAGTCCGTTTCAGTGAACTAATAAGCGGCACCATTTACAAATTCATCAAACAAATCATCTTCCTGAGCTGTTGGAGCAGTATGAGAAGGTTCCCATATTTCTCCTTCTTCAAGTGTGATCCTTACCTCCAGTGGTATATCTTGCTCCCCCTGAGATGTATAAATGTTTGCTTCTTTTTATTCCTCTACCAACTTGCCTTTCCCTTTGTGTTTACTCCCCATGTCAGCACCAGATTCTTTTTCTTGCTCTCGTACTATCTTCTCCCCCTTAGTTGTGTTATCCTCCGAAGCATGGATTTGAGTAGTTTGAGATTGATGCTTTTCAAACAAATCTGTATCAAACTTCTTCATGTCAGTCTTGAAAATATGGAAATCCTGCAACATGTTGTATTGAACAAATTTTATTTCCATAACGTTGTTGTGAAATTCAGACTTCATTTCAGTGACAGTAATCTCCAGGTTATAAACCCTTTGACTTAGAGATTGTGTGTGCATTGTGAGGGTATTTATTTGGCTGGTAGGTGTCTCACTGATAGGTTCTGTAGGTGTTTGTCTCTCAATTCTCTCGCTCGGTCTTAGGGGTGTGGGTGAATTATGATCACTCAAACGTTCTGTTGGTGTTTCACTCACTCTCCTTGACTCCAGCAAGTCTTCTGTACCTGCAGTTAAAATCCTAAATGGCTCATCCGAAGAACTATTGCCAAGTAGTTGCTTCTCCTTTCCACTAATAGTGGTGGAGACCTCCTGATTAGGAGCCAGGAATGTTCCTCCTGGGGGGATTATCACATTGGATCCTGTAATGTTTAGCAATGAAGGACCCGTGACTCCCGCAATAGCCTTTGAAGGCATGACCTGTACAAGATTTACCTGCATAGGTTCTGCTATAGTAGTAACAACATCCGTCAATTCCTCTTGTGTGTGTGCTCCTTTCAGTGCAACATTTAACTTGGTTGGAGGTTTAATTATTGACACTCTTTCAGATGCCCTGACTGACGGGCGAATTTCAATAGGTTCACCCTGTTGAGAGGATATCCCCAAAGACTGTGTATTTGCCTTTTTCAGCTATATGTCCTTTTGAGAGGGCATAGTTGGGCTAACAGATACCTCAGGTTCTTCTAATCTCCTTCTAGTCAGAGGTAGAGCTGTTGGGGTTCCCTCACATGCCTTATATGGTGCTTCTAAGGCACTATCTCCCTTACTCACAATTTTGCGTTTCAAGGGTAGGAGAGAAGATAACAGTAAGGATTGAGTAGTGTTTAGTTCTGAGGTAGAGGTTAGAATCTATTGGGTTGCAGATTCATTGCATTTTCCTAATGCCACAGAGGGCTCAGCAGTAAGTTCCATTTCACTATCTTCATACAAATTTTGCAGATTAGTAAACAGTGAAGATATAGATTTAGTAGGACTACCTGGACTACTACCTGTTAGAGAGATGGGATGATATGAATCTTGAGTATTAACATTCCCAAGTGAATCTCCTTCAGATGTAACTTGTACCTCTTCGGTCACCTGAACATTTTCTTCTTCTTGTGATAACTCCATTTCAGGGGTAGGCACTTGATCTTCTTCTTGATCTTGTTCAGGGATTTGTATATCTTCTTGTGGTCCAAGAGGGACTTCTCTGTCCATATCAGTAACACACCTCCTCATAAATTTTGTCATTAGTGCTGGTGAGTTGTTGTGATAGTCATTGTTGTTCTGCAAAGTCGTAGCAATCTTGTTCTTCTGCTTCACAGGAAAAGAAGTAGGACTACTATAATAGCGTAGCTTTTCCTCGTTAGTAGATACATCATTAATAACAAGCTGTAAGAACCTCAGAAATAAACACTCCACATTGCGAAGTTGGAGGTTTCTGTTATCCGGAAGTCCCATGACGCTAAGAATTTTATACATTAACAAATGAGGAATACCATGGGTGCTCGTCTTCTTAAAGGAAAAATACTGAATAATGGTATGGAAAAAGAAATTCCATGCCTTAGGAAAATGTTGTTTATACATTTCTCCCAATTCACGAACTTCGAAATTGAAGTAGTTGGCAAAAGTACATAAATCAGCTAATTGTTCGGGTATATGATCTTGAACAAAATTATCCTGTGGGAATCGAAGAATACNCTTGATAAAAATAAGGAATACCATGGGTGCTCGTCTTCTTAAAGGAAAAATACTGAATAATGGTATGGAAAAAGAAATTCCATGCCTTAGGAAAATGTTGTTTATACATTTCTCCCAATTCACGAACTTCGAAATTGAAGTAGTTGGCAAAAGTACATAAATCAGCTAATTGTTCGGGTATATGATCTTGAACAAAATTATCCTGTGGGAATCGAAGAATACGATTCAAATCATGTTCAGTAACCCTAATTTTCTGATTGCCTATGTGAAAAGTAAAAGCCAACACTTCACCAACTGAGGAGTCAGTAGCAGAGCAGTAACAGTCTCGCAACATATTATGATTTAATAGAACGTCTGTCACTAAAGCATACCTGATCCTAGAATATTCGAGTAATATTCGTGCCCAAGCCCGATAATCAGCAGGTAGGGTCTGAATATTATATTCGGCAACTAAATTCATACAAGTGATACTAAAAATTCTAGTCATTTTTGACAAGTAAAAATTACCATTTTTTTTTAATTTTTCCAATAGAAAAACGAACTTAGTTTATTCGATTACGAACCAAAAATACCCAATAATTCAACCTTCTCCAAAAATTCTAAAAATAATATATGATAAACTAGGAGAAATTTAAATTATACAAGTTATTTTATTACGATTTTTAGACCTCTTATGAACCCTAGAAAAAATCACAAAGAACTAAACCCTCGAAAAATATTCGACACGAAAATGAACAAGGTTAGTATGAAAATGATCCTAGTGAGCAGATCTATACTTCTATCGGATTAATTAAGCAAGAACAGGTGTAGAATTGGAGAAAATAGAGATCAAAAAATTGATTTTTCTACCGATAGTTACAAACAGTCAATGTGTGTGTATATATATAGATTCAAAATGCTGCTAACTATCGGAACAAAGAAACAAAACTACTATTTATATTAAAAGCTAAGTGGGAAGAGAGAGAAAATCATATAATAAAACACACCCACTACCCGATACTTGTTAACTATCGGGACATGCAAGTAATATAAATAAATAATCAAAATAAAATAAAATAAAAATTAGAATCAACAAAATACCAGATAATATTTAATAAGTACCGATACATGCATTTACAGATTAAATAATAATTCCACTAGCCGATGGTTAAGAACTATCGGGGCATGCAATTATCATTTAACAAATGAAAACACATCAGTACTTAATAATTATCTAAACAGAAATAAAAATCATTTAAACACAGATAACCATCGGGACATGCATTCTTATTTTAATAAATTAAAACAAAAACGCCAAAACCTCCCGATACTTATTAATTATCCATACATGCAATTCAAATTTAATTAGAAAATCAATAATATTCGAAATACTTATGATTTTAAGATTAAATTAAAACCTGATATATACAGATAATCAATAAAAACATATAAATTTGAATTGTCATAAACTTAATTAAATAGAAATTTCTTGAATTAAAAAGTTAATATTCCTTAAATAGAAATATTAGAATTTTAATTTAGAAATGACTAAACATTAAAGATAATTCAATTTGAATTACATAAACAGAAAATGATAATTCACATATTAGTATATAATACACAGGTGGTTGATTGGAGATTTTTGAAAACCAAATTTTTTTTTCATACTCTATTGCAGTTGTAATTTCCAAAAATTTAAAATCAACCCAATCACAATTCAAATAATAATAAAATCATACTAAGAATCATACTATCAGATATGCATATTAATACTAAGAACTGTTATTGCTACACATGCTCTGGTGAGAAACAATAAAGTAGATAATCAAATCAGTACCATCCAATTCTCACAGAAGTTCACAACTTGTCTGATATAGAATCTTTCAATCTGATCTCATAAATTGAAATCCACCAATTAATTCTAAACCACAGACTGTTATGCTTCTTGTTAACTACAGACAATGATGTAACAGTTAACTACTTATGCTATATCGACTAATTACTACAAAGCATAACTGGTATACTTATGATAATTAATATTGATATTCATAAGCCCGAGATCAATAGTTGGACTGGAGATCACAATTCCTTTGTATACAAATTCAATAACTTGTGAATCCATACAACTCCTCGTAAACAAAAATTAATTTAAATTTAACATCCCTAATTCACTAACCAACCTAGAGAAAGTGGATTCGTCTAGTGGTTTCGTGAAGATGTCTGCAAGTTGTTGTTCTGTGGGTACAAAATGCAACTCCACAATTCCATTCATGACATGCTCTCGTATAAAGTGATACCTGATATCAATGTGCTTGGTTCGTGAGTGCTGAACCGGATTGTTGGTTATAGCTATGGCGCTTGTGTTGTCGCAGAATATCGGAATCTTGTTCAACATAAAGCCATAGTCCTGGAGTTGGTTTCTCATCCATAGGATCTGAGCACAACAGCTACCAGCTGCGATGTATTATGCCTCTGCTGTTGAGGTAGACACAGAGTGCTGCTTCTTACTATACCATGACACCAATCTTCTTCCTAGGAATTGACAGCTACCTGAAGTGCTTTTTCTGTCAATCTTGCAACCTGCAAAATTCGAGTCTGTATAGCCGATTAGGTCAAAACCGGTACCTTTAGGATACCAAATTCCCAAATTTGGAGTACCCTTCAGGTATCTAAAAATTCTTTTGACAGCTATAAGGTGAGACTCTTTTGGGTTAGCTTGGAACCGTGCACATAAGCAAGTGGAAAACATAATATCTGGCCTACTTGCAGTTAAGTAGAGTAGAGATCCAATCATACCTCTATAGCTTGTGATGTCGACAGATTTACCTGGTTTGTCCTCAACAAGCTTTGTGGCAGTTGGCATTGGAGTCTTGGCTGGAGCTGAATCTTCAAGTCTATATTTCTTCAGAAGATCTCTGATGTATTTTGCCTTTGCCTGATAAATGAAGATCCCATCTTTCTTCTGACTCACTTATAGTCCAAGAAAGAATGTCAGCTCGCCCATCATACTCATCTCGTACCTACTCTGCATTAACTTAGCAAATCTCTTGCATAGCTCATCATTAGTAGAACCGAATATAATATCATCAACATACACTTGAACTAATATCAAATTATTTTTGTGCATTTTATGAAAGAGAGTCTTATCTATAACACCTCTGATAAAACCATTTTCAATTAAAAATTCAGATAGTGTTTCATACCATGTTCGAGGCGCCTGCTTGAGTCCATAAAGAGCTTTAAAAAGGAAGTACACAAAGTCCATATGATCTTTGTTCTCGAAACCCGGAGGTTGCTCTACATATACTTCTTCTTCCAGCTCCCCATTCAGGAATGCACTCTTCACATCCATTTGATAAACTTTAAAGTCTGAATGTGTTGCGAATGCCAAAAACATCCTGATGGCTTCAAGTCTTGCTACTGGTGCATAGGTCTCGTCATAATCTATTCCTTCTTCTTGAGAATACCCCTTAGCAACCAGTCTGGCCTTGTTCCTCGTAACAATGCCATCTTCATCCAACTTGTTCCTGAATACCCATTTAGTGCCAATCACAGATTTGTCTTTAGGTCTAGGTACCATTTTCCAAACTTTCTACCTATCAAACTGATTGAGTTCATCTTGCATCGCAATCACCCAATCTGGATCTTCTAGAGCATCTTCAACCTTTTTAGGTTCTTCCTCTGATAGAAAACCAGAGTACAGACATTCATTCTCCGTTGCTCTTCTAGTCCTCACACCACTCTCTGGGTCACCAATGATTAATTCAAAGGGATGATCTCTGTTCCATACCCTCTGTCTAGGCAGATTAGCCCTTGATGATTGTCCTTCTTCGTAGTTGTGTTGAGAGCGACTAGCTGATCCTTCTTCACCTCCCCCTGAGTTGGTGCCTCCATTGTTTGATGATCCACCAGTTGAGCTAGCAGGTTCAGAAACAGACTGATGTTCAGATAAAGTGTGTGACTGTGACTGTGTGGCATTACCAACACTTCCACTGCTTTGCTCTAGATTATCAATATCCGTGTATTCATGACTACCAGATGCAACACCAGGTACGTCTTCATCTCCCAAGTAGTATTCTGATAGATTTTCAATTTCCAAAGATTTAGAATCTTTATCCTTTTGAAAACTTGGGAGTTTGGTGTCGTCAAACGTTACATTAAGGTTTTCAATGACGTTATGAGTTTCAATCGCATATACCTTGTACGTCTTAGACTCCAGTGAGTAACCAAGGAAAATCCCTTCATCTGCTTTAGCATCAAACTTGCCCAGATGTTCATCTTTCAATACATAACATTTTCCACCAAACACATGAAAGTACTTCAGTGATGGCTTTCTATTGGCCATAATCTCATAGGACGTCTTTTCTAGATCTTTATTAATAAGGGTCCTATTCTGAGTGTAACAAGCTGTGTTGACTGCTTCTGCCCACAAATATGTAGGTAGCTTTGACTGGCTTAACATTGTCCTTGCTGTTTCAATCAAAGTCCTATTTTTCCTTTCTACCACTCCATTCTGCTGTGGAGTTCTTGGGGCTGAGTATTGTCTTGAAATGCCTTGCTCCGTGCAGAATTCATTTAGAACTGCATTTCTGAATTCAGTTCCATTATCTGATCTTATTGTCTGCACAGGCAATCCAGCTTCCACCTCAATCTTTTTAATGTGATAGATTACCATTTGAGGTGTTTCATCCTTATAATGCAAAAACAACACCCACGTGTATTTGGAGTAGTCGTCGACAATCACTAATGCATATTTCTTCTTTGAAACTGACATGACATTAACCGGTCCAAACAGATCCATATGAATCAACTGGAGAGGTTCGCTGATGCTTGACATGTCCTTACTTCTATGTGACGCCTTCTTTGACTTACCTTTTTCACATGCTTCACAGAGTCCTTTTTGGTAGAATTCCATCTGTGGTAACCCTTTCACCAATTCTATTCTAACTAAAGAATTCATTTCCTTGAAGTTCAGGTGAGATAATTTTCTATGCCATAACCAACTCAATTCAGAGGATGCTTTACTATAGAAACAACTTGCTTCTCCTCTGTTTGCAGTGTTTAAGTCAGCTACGAACAGATTTCCTTTTCTTACTCCTTTAAGACCAAGTTTTTCATCTTTCCTGTTGGTGATCAGATACTTTTCCTTCCCGAAGTCCACATTATATCCTTTATTTGTAAATTGACTGACGATCAGTAAGTTGTGCTTCAGACCGTCAACAAGAGAGATATTTTCAATGATGACATTTCCAACTTCCAGACTACCATATCCCTTAGTAAATCCTTTGTTGTCATCTCCAAAGGTTACAACTGGGCCGATCTTCTCAACCACATTGGTCAATAGGGACTTGTCTCCTGTCATGTGCCTTGAACATCCACTATCCAGAATCCACATGACTTTTTCATTAGTATCTATGCCCTGCAACCACAAAGTGATTAAGGTTTCTTTGGAACCCAAACTTGTTTGGGTCCAAGAAATTTAGAGGTTCTTGCAGATGGTGTAATAGGTTCAGTTTTCACATCTTTAAGTTCTACTTTGACTGAACTCGAATCATGTTCCTTTGCCTTGACAGATTTGTCTTTTGGCTTAGGAGATTGAGTCTCCTTCCTAACCTTAGGAGGACTAGCAGTCTTTGCCCTTACCTTTTTCTTATTCATGCTTCTTTCTATGCCTATGCAATTACTAGAAGTAGATGCATTCATCAAATTAAAATAAGCATGCATAATATTAAAAGCACATGGCATACATCCAGTAATACACAAGGCAAATGAGAACTATTCATGCTAAACATGTTCTGCACAATAAGAACATTCGATTCTACTTTAACCTTATTACATGCATGACTAAGGTGTCCAGCAGAATTGCAATTAGTACACAATTTCCTAGGTGCAGTGGGTACAGGTGTAGCAGAATTAGCAATTTTAACACCTACTTTCCCATTCCTATTACTCTTTGACTTGTTTTTGTTACTACCTAATTCAGTTTTAGTAGATTCAGTTTTAACTGGCTCATTAGGTGTAACTTCTTCTACATTATTTTCCTCAACTTCTTTCTCTTTTAACTTATCCTCAACAAGCATTTCTTGTTTCCATACGATAGTATCTTCGTCTAAGGGTTCTGAGAGTGGGAGCTTAAAGATAGGATTACTACTCTTCTTAATGACAAAAGGAACATTTTCATTTTCTAATAAAACAGTACTAGAAGCATTGAAAGTTATATTCCTTTTATCCTTTTTCTTATTCCTTTTATGTTCATCGTAGTTAAAGCCTATACATGTCTTGTTATCTAAGCTCTGCTTATCCATTATGTCTTTAGCAATATTAGCTGAGTTCTTAAAAGCTTCCAATTTTAACTCTAGCTCAGAAATCTTAGCCATAAGTGCTGTCTCAACCTCTGCATTACAGATAACCTTATTCTCTAAATATTCATTTCTTTCCTTAAGGTTATTAACTGTGATTCCTACAAGCTCTAGTTGTTCCTTTCCAGATTCTAGCTTTTTAATCTTCGCAACTAGTCTAGCATTTTCTCCTTCAGAAGCTAGCATGCTTGTATGAATGTTAAACATCTCTATACACAAGTCATTAACAGTATTTTTATATTCAAATAGAGACATATCTACAGTGGTGAGAATAGGTACTTGTGATGATGATGAAGATTCTTCTGAAGTGTCTGCCATTAATGCAAGATTTCCATATTCTTCTTCTTCAGAATCTGTGTCATCCCAGCTTCTACCTTCAACAATGTAAGCCTTGCCTTGTTGTTTTGCAACCAAAGCATCCAATCTCTGTTTCAACTTCTCATTCTCCCTTTTCAACTCATCATAGCTTTTCTTCTCGTATGAACTCTTCTTCTCATAAACCTTATTGTCTTTTGCTTGTTTCGGTTTCTTACATTCAGTGGCGAAATGCCCTAGTTCATTGCAGTTGTAGCACCGGAACTTACTACGGTCTACCATGTTTGACTTGTAACCACCTCTTGAGTTGGATCCCGAAAATGATCCTGTCTTCTGAAATCTGCTACCAAAACTTTTCTTGTACTTGGGATTCCTTCTGAATCTTATATGCTTGAAACGCCCTGCCAAGTACGCCATAGATTTGTCTTCCATCTCATCAAGCTCTTCCAATGTATAAAAATCATCTTCCTCTTCAGCTTGTGATTCTGTAGCCATTTCAGCTTCAATGATCAATTCTTTACCAATCTTGGTTTCAACAACCTTTGCTTCAGAAGTCTTCACTTCATCTGCCACAAGAGCTGTGGTCTTCATTAGTGCTGCACTCTTACTGTCCACTGAGCCGGAACCATAGATAATCAACCTCTGTTCTTGTTCCATTTCATAAGTCTTCAATTTTCCATATAGATTTTCAAGGGGCATGGTATTGAAGTTGTCCCTTTTTCTAATTGAAGAAACTTTATGCTCAACATGATGTGGAAGAGTTAACATAAACTTCCTGTCGTTTCCCTTAACGGATAATTCTTCCCCTGGATACTCAACTCATTTAATAATTTATTGTACCGCTCCAAAACTTGAGTGATTTTTTCTCCAGGAGTAGATTTGAATGCTTCATATCTTGATGTAAGTATATCCAATCGGTTCTTTTTTACTTCTTCTGTTCCTTCCATAATCAGTTCGATGGTTTCCCACATGTGCTTTCCAGATATACAATTTAGAATTTGATGGCACATGTCTTCATCCATTGAGTCAACAATAATCAACTGAAGGCCTATGTCCAATGCAACAATTTCTTTCTCTGTATCAGTGAACTCTGTAGAATCCTTTGGAGTATACCTTTGAGGAACTCTTACTCCGTCCACTGTAGATTCAGGAATCATCTTCATTGAAATAAACAGTCCGTTCTCTAAGACGTCCATGTGCAACGGATTTGCAGCCTTAATAAACATGGTCATCTTCTTTTTTCCAGAGATTATAATTCACTCTATCAAACTGAGGAACCTTAATACTTCCTACTTTCTGAGAACTCATGATATTGAATTTTTCAAAATTATTTAAAGTTCAAAAAATTTCTGAGTGAAATATATTTAAAATTAAAAAATTCGCTAAGAATTCCAGAAGCTTAATACTGTAGTCCGAATAATAGATCCTGATTTGTAAACTCAATCAGTAAGCTCTGATACCAATTGTTAGTCCCAAATATCGTAGAAGGGGGG
>QRFB01000413.1:0-14574 GCA_008931105.1 Oenanthe javanica | reverse complement strand
ATTTATATAAACCCTGAGGTGCTCCACAAATCTAATCCTTAGATTAGTTACAATGATCCACTAGTACAGTTACAGTTACAGTTACAAGCTTTAATAAGAATAATCAAAGTAACAACAGCTGGGTACAAACTTAATGGCTTCTGTGTTTACTTCTCTTGAATGCTATATGTGTTTCTCTATTCAATGCTCTCTGTATTTCTCTATCTGTAAACTGAATGAATGAATATCCAAAGTCTATGCTTTGTTTCCTTTTTGTGTAGACTTTATCAACTAAGGATACGTGACTCAATTAGGACCAAGTAAACTAGTTGCTGCTCCACTTCTTTTTATTCTTAAGTATCGGGAATAATTTACTGAGTAATTGTTTAACCCTCGATGAGTTTGCTAACCATCGATGACATGGCATTTCATCTTCTTCTTTTCCGATAGTTATTAACTATCGGGAAATAAGACAAAATAGGCCCTTGCCAATTCACCAATTCTTTTCCATTTATTTATCTCACTCGATGGTTAATAACCATAGGTGAATAAGACAAAAATACTTGTTAACCATTGGTGAATGAGACGAAATAGCTTGACCAAGTTGACTTCTGGATACAGCTTCTGTAGTTTTCTTTACTTAGCCAAATTCGAACATTTTAAGCCTTTAATAACATTTCTTCCACTGCAACCAAGTCATATAAACATTTCCTTGTTAATTCGACCTTGATTTATTCTGGGCTTAAATTCATACCACTTCATATTACTCATCTCAGTATTTGGCCAATTCTTCTGAATCAGTGATGCAATTCTCAATCTCTTTTGTGCTGATATTTGGTGCAACTGGTCTGGTTCACAAACGACTAACACGATCTTGATCTTCACATCTTCTTTACTATTTAATTGACCTGTTCCATAAAGATAAGAAGTGCTTCTAAACTTCACTTGAATCTTCTGTCTTCTCCGTAGTAAAACCTTCTTCATCTTCACAACCTTTGTAACTCTTCAATTTTATTCTCATTGAGGCTTGAACATAAAAATGAACTTCTTTCAGTGGTCTCCAAGGTCTTCAACGCTTCATCTGATATTTATGTTCTTTGTATTAAAGTTATAAATGATTTGCAGTCGATTCCGTGCATCATTTAATATAAGTTACCGACTTGTTGTGTTGAGTTAGTTACCTCGGTTACATGTTACTTTACGTTACGTTTTGCTTTACAATGTTACATTAATTACAAATACAAGTACTAATGCTTTAGTCAAATTGTTATTTTGAAAATTTACCTATAAAATTATATTGAAAAGAGATAGTGAACATGTATTATGGGATAAATTTTTCTTTAAAAGTGACAACTAATTTGGGACGAATGTAGTAATAGATTTGAGATAGTGGAGGAAAGTAGTGGGAATAGTATTTATTTAATAAAAAATGAGTATAAAATGGAGAAGTAGTGGGTGTAATAGTGAAAAGTAGTGTTAAAAAATTGTAAGTATAGTAAATTAATTCTTTTTGGTACGTCCGAAAAAATAATAAGGGTCATATAAAATGGGATAGAGGGAGTATTTCTCTCCATTCTTAAAAATTACTCTCTCCGTTTCATATTAATAATTTAATATAGTCCACTTAAGTAACAATACCAAGGAAAACATATAACGGAACAAAAACCCTACCTGCAAAGAGCCGCATCCCCTTTGTTTTTTCTCAAACTAGCCGAGGGGTTTTCACTGAGTTTTCTCCGATGGAAATCCCCAACCCCTTAATTTTTTTCATTTTCGTTGATTTCCCTTCAATAAAACCTTTTTTTTGTGTGTTTGTGTCTCTCCTTTTGGAGTGTTTTATTATATTTTTGTTTATTTTTATTTGTGTTTATTTGGTGGTGAATCTTTTGAAAATGATTTTGTTGATATTTTTGGGGATCTGGAAATCCCGCATCGAAATTGGGGCGGTAGTGATTATTGCAGGAGCTCACATTTCACAATCAAAGATTGTTCTTCCTTTGGGGGTTTCCAGCTTCAGCATGTCTATAGCTGATATCCGACATGTAGATAATTGGGGTGTCACTCCTCCAACCTCAGTTTATGCAATTGGGGGATTCTAAACACCGGGCTAATAATGGTTTTTATATGGTAAGGTCAATTGTGATGTTGCTGCTTTTAGGGATGTTGCAGTTTATATGGTTTGGGTTGTCTTCGATTTTGTTTTTAGCTTCAAGAATTTTTAAATTCTGTGTGTTAAACGATCAGGAAACAAATCTGCTAATTATTTTTAGTATGTTATTTGTTTTCCAACCTGGTTGTATCGGCAGTTGTGGGTTTGTCCCGGATGTGTTCTATTCTATTTAATGAAAACTGTTATTTGTTCGTAAAAACAATTATAGTCCACTTTCAAAAAAAATTATTTCAAAATAATTGTCCAATATAATTTTCAATGTAGAATATAATATAATTTATATTTTCAAAATCAACTATATTCCACATATCTTCAATTTACATTTTCAAGATCAATTACATACCATATATTATATTTAGTTAATGCAATAAATATGAGTACATTCTATAAACACTAAATTTTCTGAATATACGTTATTTATTGAAAGTGTATTATTAATATGAAACGGAGGGAGTAATCACCTTAATTTGTATTTGGATGTAAAAAAGGTTATTAATACTTTGTTTTATTATAATATTACGATATAAAGTAACATTTTTTACTATCATCTTATTTAGTAGAGCCTATTGTTTTTTATTGCTAATTTTGTATATTATATTATAAATTTGGATCAAAGAGAATACAATATTCGAATCTTAAGCGTTAAAAACGCAAAAATACCTAATTCTAGCAACGCTAGTGTAACTCCCGTGAATTTTAAAGTGTAATTATTTATCTATTTTGGTAATAGAGTTTTAAATTTTAAAAAAATTGGATAAATATTTACGGAGATTTGAAAAGAGTTTTAATATTTGAGAAATTTTTAGAAATTATTTTAGTGGTGGATTTATTTTTAAATAATATCCAAAGATACCATGCAAATTATTAAAGTCCGAAAAAGGAGATTTAAAATATTTCCGGAAGAAGGGACATTATTAGAATTATTCAAGAAAATATATATTATTATCTAATTTGGAGAAAGAGGTTTATTTTGGATTTTTAAAGAGAATAAATTTGAGAAAATATTTATTTAGTTCCATTTATTAAAGTGAGTATTTTGGATTAATAATAAATGGACCACATATTTAGAAATGAGCTAGTTTTATTAAAATGAGTTTTAAATTTATGCAAAAGCCCAACAAGAGTTCATTTATATATATTTAGTCAAGTGAGGTACTAGAATCATTTTATCATCCTCTTTTATATTCAAGAAAGCTCTAGAGACTAGCTTTGAGCGAAAAGAGAGAAATATATTAAAAACTTTGGAAATACATATAAAATCGAAGATTGGCTTGATCGCACATGCAAATGGGGTTTTAAAATCTACCGGACTAGCTCTACGCAAGCATATAATTTTCGTTGGATTTTGAGGAGTGAAGTTTGGTGAAGATTTCTCGAAAGTTTACTACAACATCTCATAATTACGTAATTATTCAAGGTATGATTTCGATAACTACATACTAGTCCCGGTTTTTAATTGTGTTGCGAGATTAGTATTTAATTCAGTTGCATATAAGTGTTTAGTTTCGATTTTAGGAAGTTATTTTTTTCTTTTTGAAATTCTGAGTTTGGTAATTATTATCTATCAATTGGAATTTTGGGTTTATATAAATATTGATTTGGTGATGATCAGAGGTGCCACCGGATTTCGACGAATTCGACGAGCCACCGTCTGACCACCACTGCAATGGTGGTGGTGGTGGTGTTTTATTAATTTAAAAATTGGTATTTTTGTTTATATTGATTTAAAAGTGAGATTTTGGAAATTATTTTGGGAATAAAATTATTTAATAAATGGGTGTTGTTTTAAATTGGAGAAAAATAACTTTGTTGGAAGTTTCAGAATTTTAGAAATAAAAGAGGGGAGATATATATTTACTTGGGGAGTGGGTATTTTTTTAGAAAAGTGTAGTTTTTTAATATTACCTGGACAATTATTTTGAAAGTGGAGAATTGTTGGATATTATTTGGAGATGGGAATTATATTGATATAAAAATGCATTTAAAAAGGAAATGAGAAATAATAATTGGAGATTTATTATTGTGAAATTATTCGGAGGAGAGTGGTATTTATAAATTACGAAATTCGAGATTGATTTAAATATTTAGAACCGAGTGTGAGATGTTTGGTTTATTTCGGAAAGCGGTAGAGTTAATTTAGTATAAATTGAGAATATTAGAAATTGTTACTTTATATTAAGAAAAATAGATTGAGATTACGATGTTAATAATAGAGAGAGAATATTTAAGGATTTTAAGATTAAAAAGGTGATTATTTGGTAAATAATATTTTATTTGAATATTTAAAATCCAAATAAATATGAAGTTTATTAAATAATTTATTTTTTTATTCTGTGGACGACCATAACATATTTTATTTTATATTTTGGGCACTAATGTTGCCTAGGGTTTGAAATTGAACTCGAATGCTAGTTGATGGTGTTAGGAATTGTGGGGTTAACAGTGTAACCAACTAAAATTACTTAGTCTTAATTTATAATAAACTAAGTAAAATGTACTGTCATATGTATATATATGTATATTGACAGTATAGTATATTTAGATAGTCACTTGAAACAGTATGCTCGACAAAGCACAAATAGGTGACAATAACTTTAATCGCTATTGTCTATTACAAATGTAATAACTTAAAATTACTTAGTCTTAATTTATAATAAACTAAGTAAAATGTACTGTCATATGTATATTGACAGTATATTTAGATAGTCACTTGAAACAGTATGCTTGACAAATCATAAATAGGTGACAATAACTTTAATCACTATTGTCTTGTACAAATGTAATAACTTGATTCATGAAATACAAGTTCACAAAGTGTTCATGCACAACATGATTCAAATCCACGACAGTAACATTCAACACTCAAGCCAAGCCTATGACAACATATTCAAGTGCAACACAAAGGAACAGGTGACAACAACTATTCCCTCGACAGTAAACTTCGTGAAGAATGAAGATTTGAAGAAAACAAGTTTTACTGACAACAACATTGGCGTGGATAGTTGACAGCATTGGAGACAGTATGTTTTAGTGGACTATCAAAACTTGACAGCAAAGTATGCTGAGCCGAAGATACTGTCACCATAGAGGAGCTAAAAGTTGACGGTATACTTTTAGTGAATCCGACAGTCTGTTCCTAGTAGCAGAGTAGATAAGGAAAATACAAGGAATGATTTTGACATCTCAATCTACTCTGTCAAGTCTACTAGTGCAACTTGGGAGAAGATAACCAAAAAGATAAAGTGTATTTCAGGAGTCAAAGATTTTTGTACATCTCAGAACAACTTTATCTACAAAGGGAATGAAGTTAAGGTTGAATAGGAAAAACAAAGTTTCTATTTCAAGCTTTATTTTAGAACAAAAGAAAAGTACACCTGTAAGTGAGATATGTGTTTCAGTATAAATACATGTATCCCACAAGAACGTTTCCTAATGCAACTGAGCTAGATTTTCTCTCAAGCAAAGAAACATTAGCAAATTTATTGTTATAAGTTTCTTTGAAGCTGGAACTCATTTCCAATCGGTTATAGCGAACAAAAATAATAATATATTATTTTTAAAATTTAAACACCTTGTCTTTATTTATCTGCTTTGTTGTTTGCTTTCTTAAACTTGTTAAATATAATTCTTGTATGTTGTTAGCAAGAATCTTTAATATTTAATTAAGTTGCATTCAGAGCAACAAATTTAACATATATAACCTGAAAAGATCCAAGATAAGTGAATAGAAAGTAAGCAGTATAAAAATACTCACCTTTGACAAAGAACATTACAACCTCTGGAAAAGAAAAATGACGTTGTTCATAAAAACAGCCAACCCACTTTATCCTAGTATTCTGAAAAATAGTTTTTTATTCCTTAATCATATGTACCTGAAACCACAGTAGAAGGTGAAACAAAACATGTCTACTGGGTTCCTAAAAAGGTTTCAGAGTACAATGATACTGAAAAAGAAAAAATATCTCTGGATGATTGTTTGCAGTTCATAATCATTGAAGCACTTGACAATGTTATGTACAACAACATTGTCAAATGCACAAGTGCCAAACAAATATGAGAAATCATTGAGATACTCTGTGAACGAACAAAAGAAGTGAAAGACAACCAAAGACAAATACTAGTGTCTTAGTATGAGGCTTTTATGGCCAAACCAAGTGAAGGGTTGACTGAGATGTTTGAAAGGTTCAACAAGCTGATAAATGACTTGCAAATACATGAGAAGTTTTATGATAAAAAGGAAGTAAACATGAAATTCATGTTGACACTTCTTGACCATCTTGAGCATAAGGTTGCTGCCATAAGAGAGGGAAAAGACATGGATAAAGTCTCCCTTGAAACTCTTTATGGTATACTCAAAACTTATGAGCTAGAGCTGTTACAAAAGAGAGTTATCCAGTCTGGTCAAAAAGGAAAATGGGCCAACAGATCAAATTCTCTAGTAGCTCAAGATCCAAAGATGCTACAGTTAAAAGAGACCAACATCAACAACAGATCAAGATTGAAGAGGTTACTAATGAAGATGAAAGTGTTACACTTGAACTCAAAGATGGTGATGAAGATGAGTTCTACACCTTGGATGAACTTGATAACATGGAGAACAAAACTATGGCCTACATGGCAAAAAAGTTCACAAACTCGAGATTCGAGAAAAATAAGACTTTCAAGCCTAAAGGACAAGGCTCCAGGTTCAACAAAGGAAACACATCAAAACCTGGGGGAAGTGACAAATGTGGATATACGACAGGAATGGTAAACATATCTAAGATAAGTTGTTACAACTGTAATGAGATGGGGGATTTTGCAACAGAATGCAAAAATTCAAAGCAAGTGAGAAGGAATGACAATGACTATGAGGAACTAAAAGTAAAGTATGATGCTCTGCTCAAAAAGCAACAAGGAAGGACATTTGTAGCTAAAGGCAAATGATGGGAAGAGTCTGATGATGAAGAAGAGGAAGAGTATGGAAATGTAGCTCTCATGGCTAACTCTGGAGAAGAGTCACATCCTTCATCAAGTCAGGTACCCTTTCTTACTACTGTTGATATGACTGCATCTCAGTATAAGAAAACTGTGGAAAACTTAAGTTCTGAAATTTTTAATATTCACACTAGCATGCTAGCTGCTAATGAAGAAATTGTTAAACTGACTAGTGTTAATGAATTATTAAAATGAAAGAAAGAAGAACTAGAGCTTAGACAAAATGCTTTTGAGTCTATACAACAAGAAAATGAGATTCTTAAGAACAAGGTAGTCTGTGCTTCTCAGATTGAGGAATTTCTCAGAAAATATATTACTGAAAGTGAGTTTAAAATCAAGGCTTACAAAAATTATTCTTCATTGTTAAAATCATACCATGTTAATAATACTTAAAATCAAAAGGTAGGTATAGGGTTTAACTATGAGAAGAAAAATGGTAAGAAACATGTAGTAGAGGAAGACACTAAAATTGACAAACCTACTGTCCGACCCTCTATACTAAGAAAAGTTAAGAATCCCATATTCAAAAAGGCTAACTCTGGAGAAGAGTCGCCTCCTTCATCAAGTCAGGTACCCTTTCTTACTACTATTGATATGACTGCATCTCAGTATAAGAAAACTATGAAAAACTTAAGTTCTGAAAATTTTAATATTAACACTAGCATGCTAGTTTCTAATGAAGAAATTGTTAAACTGACTAGTGCTAATGAATTATTAAAATGAAAGAATGAAGAACTGGAGCTTAGATAGAATGCTTTTGAGTCCATACAACAAGAAAATGAGATTCTTAATAACAGGGTAGTCTGTGCTTCTCAGATTGAAGAATTTCTCAGAAAATATATTACTGAAATGAGCTTAAAATCAAGGCTTACAAAAATTCTTCTTCATTATTAAAATCATACCATGTTGATAATACTGAAAATCAAAAGGTAGGTATAAGGTTTAACTATGAGAATAAAAATGGTAAGACACATGTAGTAGAGGAAGACACTAAAATTGACAAACCTACTGTCAGACCCTCTATACTAAGAAAAGTTAAGAATCCCATATTCAAAAAGGCTGAGTTTGAATTTGATGAACAGTCCTTAATATTAAGGCCAAAATTAGAAGATGAGGATGAATTTACTGTCAGCAATAATTTGGAAAAAAAAATTGTTGTTCTAAATTCCAAGACAATAAGTTTTTCTTTTGACAGTACTCATGGTCTAGAAGATGCTGGCAGTACTAGCCAGGCAATAAGTTCTGAAGCTGCTGTCAAGATGGTAAGATCAAATCTTATTGTCAAGACAGTTCCATCTAAACTTACTGTCATCACTAGTAAGACAGTAACTTCTAAACCCGATGTCATCAAGACTAAGAAGAACATGAATGGTAAGTTAGGAATAAACAAAAAGAACAATTATGGATACATTCCTAATTCTCCTAGAAAACTGTGTAATAACTGTGGTTCTTCAAGTCATCTAACTCATGTCTATGCTAAAAATAAGTCTGATGTCAAGAATGCTACTTCTGTTAATAGAAATCTGCATAGTACCTCATTAAAGAATAGGAAAGTGTCTCACTATGGTGATTTTGTTTGCATGCCTTGTAAGTTAAACATGATGAGTATTTGCTTTAACATGACTTTTTCTACTGATCAATTATGTCTACATAGAACTATTAAAACTGAAAAGGTAAAGACTTTAAGTCCTCCTAAAGTTAGGACGTACAAGCCACCCAAAAGCAGAACTATTAAACCAGTTATCAAAATTAAATGGGTGGCCACATGATTCATACTCAAAGCTAAAGAAAGCAAATCAACTGATCCTATTTTAAATTATGATTCAGCTAAGCATAATGGACCAAATGAAAATTGGGTACCAAAAGTAACTTGAAAATTTTGCTTTGCAGGGCAACAGGAAAAAGAAAAGAATCAAGTGGATCATTGATAGTAGATGTTCAGGACACATGACATGTGATAAAGCCCTGCTATCACAGTTCAAGGAAATGGATGGCCCTTATATAACTTTTGGTGACAACAACATTGGTTTCACAATGGGATATGACATTCTAGAAGTTGGAAATTTAAAGATTGAGAAAATTGCTCCAATGAATGGGTTGAAGCACAATTTTTTGAGTGTTCTCAATTCTGTGAAAGAGGATTTAAATTGGTATTTGATCAGAATAGATGTTATATTATCAACAAAAAGGCAGGAGAAAAAGCTCTTCAAAGAGTAAGGAAAGGAAGCATAGTCTTAGCTGATCTTGATTCAGTTAGAAAGGACAAAGTTTACTGTTTCTAAAACAAAGCTTCATCTTCTGAAAGTTGGTTGTGGTACAAGAAGCTCTCTCACTTAAATTTCAAAGCTAAGAATTATTTGATGAAGAGAGAATTGGTGAAAGGCCTTCCTCAACTTGAATTCGGTCAAGAAGGATTGTGTGAGGATTGTCAAAAAGGGAAAATAAGGAGAACTACTCATAAAAGCACTCCTAGTGGTTCAATAAATGAAGCTTTTCAACTTATTCACTTGGACTTATTTGGTCCTGTGACTGTGCAATCATTGGTAAAGAAAAGATATGTCTTGGTGATGGTTGATGATTTTTCAAGATACACATGAGTGAGGTTCTTGGCAACCAAGGATGAAGCTACACAAGAAATCATTGATCTTGAAAAAATCCTAAGTACGAAGTGCAGACTTTAAGGAGTGATAATGGTTATGAGGGATGATGAGATCATTCATAAAAAAACCAGAGAGTGTGAGAACCCTCAAAACCCTCAGTTTCAAATCTGTATCTAAACAAGCTGATGGAAGGTTGCAATCCCTTTCCAAGAAAGTGTCCAAATTATCAAAGAAGGTGGCAACTGTAGGGAGGAATTAAATAAAGCTGGTGGAAAAGATGGAATGTTTAAAAAAATCAATGAATAAAGGTTTCCAGGCTGTCTTTGATAGATTGAAGGAGTTAGATATAAAATTCACAATCCCTGCAGCTGTCAACTCAACTAAGGGGGGGAAGAATATTGTGTTTGTAAGTACTGAGATTTTTGGGAGTGATAAGGTGGCTGATGATGCAAGTAAGGAAGTAAAGAGTGATAAGGAGACACAAGATGCATCTCAGGGGGAGAGTCAATTGACATTGTTGTCTAAGGTGGCTACTAAGATGTCTGAAAAGCTCGGAGGTGATAAGGTGAAAAAAGTAGTGTAGAAGCCTAAGGAGAAAGGAATTATTATCAAGGATGGTGTAGTGAAGGCCCATATACATGTAGCTAGTAGAGACAAAGACAAGTTATTTCCAGTTGATTCTAATGATTTTATTTTTGAAGAAGGAGAGGACTTTGATGATGAACAAGCTTTTATGCTTATGATGGATGAAAATGAGAATAACAAAGTGTTTCAAGATGCCAGTTTTAACAAAAGGATAAGTGATCTAAGAAATTCATCCAACATAGATCCCATAAAATTTTCTAAAGATATGAGACAATCAACAGTTGGAGCTTCTGTGATGGTGTCTAAAATCAATAAATGAGCGATCTCTGTTAGGACTGAAGGTGGTCTCAGCTGGTACATAAGTATGGGCTATTTGAGCAGACAAGAGATAGTTGTAATAGAAGACATTAAACTCAAGATCAAGATAGACAAATCCTGGCTGAATGAGAACTTGAAAAGAACTCTGCAGAACCTAATAGTTGAAAAGTTTCCTGAAATAACTCACAATTCACTCTGCATAAAGTTTAGCAGCTCTACAGATGGGAAGTATAGATCAATGAACCTGAAAATAGTTGGATTGTGTAGGCCAAGGTCTGTGAGAGAAACCTTAACTACTTTAAGCAGCTTCTAGTTAGTAAAGAAAGGATTGAAGTTTTAAGGGTGTTGAGGATGATATGAGGAGGTTTGAAGAAAAGAAAGCTAAGAAGTTAGGAAGAAAAGATCAAAGAAGAAGAGATGATGAAAAATGTGATGGAGGTGAAACTAGTTCAAGTTTAAATAATAAGAATGGTGAAGGATATTCAAGAGCTAGTGATAAGGATGGTAAAAATGATGAGGATATTAAGAAAAATGGAAAGATTACAGATGAAATTGAATGGAAGGTTATGAAACTAGTGGTTCTTGGCTTTGAAGCTAACAAAATTGATGTTGTCATGAAAGATGCTATCAGAAGTGATAAGGTGAAACCTACTGTCAAATCTCAAGAACCTACTGTCAAAATAAATTCGACAATAACTTCTAAAGATACTGTCTCAGAAGAAATAAGGAAGGATTTACTGTCAAGAAGAATTACTATCAGACTGAATAATGTTAGAGTAAAAGATGAAGCCTATCTTGGTGAACATGGATGTTTTGTGCCTAGTAAGGAAGGAACCTGCATTGCTATAAAGCCTAGCAGAGTTGGATGGAAGCTAATTTCTGAGAAAATTAAAGAAGAATGCATTGATGTCAGAAGACCAACAATTAATAATATGGCTGAATCCATAGCAGAGTTAATCTCTAGGGTTGTTGCTGAATGGTCTGATAATAATTCCTTGAGCAGTGTGAAGATATTTTATTCTACAGGACAAGTAGATGAGCTGAATTATAAATTGGAAAGTGCAAGCTACTTCATGGTGAGAAGGATGTTGCAAATCATCAAGGTTATAAAACTCATGTCTTTAGAGGAATGCTGATCAGGAAATTCCTAGAGCTCATGGATTCTTACAAGCCTCATCCTTTGTGTAATATTCCCGATTCCCAGGTACTTTTGAAACCTTATTAATAATAATATATATGTTGGATAATAATTATAGAATAAGATTTGATGGGTATTCCAATTATTAGAATTGTCGGAACGAGTTAAAGATTAAATTATTGTCATGGATTATTATGAAATTGGAAAATTCAAGGATTTCCAAGAATTATTAAAGAGTTTATTATTTTATATTTTGACATGGATTATTAAAATGCAATTACTTGCATTTTATTTAAAGTGTAGGAAATGCAAATGCTAGTATTTTAATTCAAGTCAAAGGAGGCAAGACTTGACCAAGACTTTGACTAGACTTTTATTTAAACCAAGGCAAGTACTTGTCATAAGAAAAGAAAAAGAAAATCACAAACTCAAGCCTAGCAAGCAAGGGACCATTCGGCTTTAGCTAGAAGAGGAAGAGGAGAAAAATCAAGAACTCAAGCTCTAGTTGTTGGATTGTTGCAAGTAAGGACTTAAATCGAAGGTATAACTAATACCTATCTTCCATTCAAATCTTATGCAAAGTTATCCGTTAAATCTCTTGATTTTCATGAAAGAGCAAGAGCATGAATAGTGTTTTTAATTTAGGATAAATTCTTGATTAATTGTTTTATGACTCCTTAAGCATAATTAGCACTTGTAATGACTTGTACGAGCTATGGGTAGTGGTAATTTAGCATAAATAGCTTGAAAAGTTCAAACCCTAGCCATGTGTTGATTTTGAGATTAATGTGGTTTTAAGCATGCTTTGATTATGGCTTGAGCATATGTTTAAGTACTTATTTTGTTGGTTATGATGGAGTAATGTTGTGATGCTTTGGTTAAGACCTATGGTGGTGTAATGTAAGAGTTACATGGTTAAGAATTATGGATGTTAAAGGAGTAAGTAATTGGTTGTTTTCAAACTAGTAAATTGTTTTGCAAACTATGTTGCATTGGTGATGAATTGGGTGGATTATTGGTAATGTTTGGAGTATTGTTAAATTGTGTTTGGGCTTGGGATGTCTTGAGTACATTCCCAAGTAGTAGAGTAAAATATATGGAAGCCATTTGAGTTGAATTGGAAGAGTTTAAAACAGGGTAAACGATGAACGTATAAACGGAACCATGCCAAATTTTCTACTGATGCCAACTGTTCACCACTCCCGAAGGGTCTAGCCTGTGTTGCTGGAGGATTTCTTTATATGGTTAGATAGATATTAGTCTCTAGATCGTTTGCGCGCTAATTTTGCGTCAAACGGAGTTGTGAGCTAAAAGATATGGCCAAAATGGTGAGGAGATGCAGAAAACTGGACTGCCCTGTTTTTAATCAACTTTGAGGAGGTGATCAACCTAGTTAGACTGTCTTATAAAATCTGAAACTTTTACATAAAATACTAGGAACATTTGGGAAGACTTGGGAAAAGGTTTCGGATTAAAATGAGTAAAATCAGATTTATGAAAATTGTTGGAAGCAAGTAGGTGCAGTTAGAAATCTTGTAAAAACTGCTTGCATTGTTTTGCATTACCTTGACATAAGTTATGTTTTAAAGTGGAATTCGAGGCTAGCTTAGTAACGGACTTTAAATGGAATGTGTTAGTAATACTTATGAGTCATGACTAGCTAAAGATCCATGCTAAGACTCGTTAGCAAGATGGGTTATTATGCATACATGAGTAGTTATAAGTAGAGTTAAAACTCTTGTGACTAATTAGGACCCGTGTTTTCTTTCTTATAGAGACACGTGCCAAGGAGGGACAAGCGAGCTACCACTTCAACAGTAAAGGCAAGTTTTCTAAACTCTGACCTTATAACATGTTTCTTGGTTATAGGGCTGTGGTGCTTGGATTCTTTTCTGTCAATTGACTTGTATTATCATTTGAATTGTTGTTCGCGCCTCTGAACTCTCAAAAGTTAGAGGACGCTTCCTGTCAGTTTTGTATAACTGATTTCCGTGTTAAGTACATTTCTTTGGTACTTGACAGACGACCGGGAGTAGCGTATTATCTCTCGACTGTTAGTCGATATTATCCAGGGATTCTTCCTGGAATATAAGTTTTGGGATAATATTAGTATGGGTTAGGGATTAATCAAGTTGATTAATATCCCTTTGATATTTTGAATAATATTTAGTTTATTAAATATTATTTAAAAGGGTATATATATATATAGTATTTAAATGTTGATTTAAATACTTTCAACTCATTTTGAGTTATTTAAATATCATTTAAGATTGATTAAACATTATATAAATATTTTGGGGTTATTTTTGAAAGTATTTATTCTTGATTAAATACTTTCAATTCTTTTTGGATTATTTAAATATTATTTAATAGTGATTAAATATTATTTAAATATGTTGATTCATTTAAAACTATTTAAATATTAAATAGTTTTGATTAAATCCTAATTAAATATTTTAATTATTTTAAAATATTTTCAGAGACCATTCAAGGTCCCATATTTATTGATTATTTATTTATTGGATCTTTAAAAATATTCCGGAGTTATCTAAAAATTCTTTAAATATTATTTTCATTAAAATCATAAGTACTGAGCTATGACTCGGATATTTTGAGCCGATAACTCCATGTTAGGGATGGAATATCCCATTTTAACCTTCTCTTCATTTAAACTGGTACCCGTAGGGACCATTATTTTACCTAAATGTATTATATTTTTGTGGGGTTTATTTTATCACCTAGTAACGACTCCCCGGTCGTGATCTTGATTCGGACTGTTCATTCATGACTAAAGGTCAACCCACACA
>QRFB01000412.1:39522-97347 GCA_008931105.1 Oenanthe javanica | reverse complement strand
TAAATTTATATATAAATAATTATAAATAAGTCTCGTTCTAACAAAATAACAATATCTTGGACCAGCAGTTGGTCACTTGAGATAGCTATAGGTACACATACTTCAAGATTATTATGAATTTTAGAATCGATCTACACATTAACATATGCACTAGGTAGCCTGGATAAAGAAATTCTAGTTAGTAGTAACTCAATAGAATAATTCAGCTTCTTATCTCTTTATCTCTTCGTAACAGAGACTGTTTCATGCAGAGGCGGCTCCAGCATACTGGAGGCCATAGACAAACAAATATATTGAGCTCCCTAAATAATTTTTTTTACTTTTTGATGCGCAAAAGATTCAATCAGATTTTTGTAATCAAGTTCAGTTGCGATTTTCTTCTCTATAGATAACATAGTCAAACCATTCAACCTCTCTTGTGACATAGTTGATCGAAGGTAGTTTTTTATCAACTTCAACTTGGAGAAACTTCTCTCAGCAGTAGCTACAGTAACGGGAATCGTCAGTATTATCCTATAAGCAATCCAAGTATTAGGAAAAGTAAAATGCATATTCCTAATATACTCTAACACTTCAATTGGTTTACTTATTTTCTCTGANGAACAAGAAAATCACGAGATTAGATGACTCGTTACTAATCCTAATTGATTTTGTATAAGTTTTGAGTGGCTATTTGGACTTGAGGCCCAAAAGTAATAGTTTATTATTATTAGAATAAAATACTTGTGATGATAATTGGCCCACTATAATTTTTAATTTTTAAATTATAATTAAATAAACTAATATTAAAATATTATTATATATATAATTTGTGACCTCTAAAATAATGAGGCCCCAGAAAAAATGAGGCATAGGCCAGCTCCCCCGGGAGCCGGTACTGGTTTCATGTCATAATCATCGGCCACAAAAAGCAAAATAGCAGTATAGGTAGGTTTTTCTGGGCTAAACTCCATGGAGAAATTACAAAGCTTTCTTATTTAAATTGTAATTTATTTTTATTTTATTCAAATTTATAATCAAAATTGAACTGAGATTTTTAAAATTGAAACCGAAGCCGATGATTTTTGGTTATGGTTGTGATTTTCGATTTTTAAAATTTAAAACATTTAATTGTGATTATGATTTTATCCAAAAATTATACTACACAAAACATTATTTATAACCGCCCGCTTTTTTTTAGATTATTAATTCGAGCAAATTTAAAATACAATGCTATTTATTAATCCAAAACTATATTACAAAGATAATTATTATAGAAGTGTAGTTAACAATGACAAATCAACAATAAATTTACTTCAAATATAGGATACTCGAGCTTGAATGCATCTCAATTTTCTCTCACATCAAACCTAAAATATTAAAAGAATGAGTCATATTCAATTCTTCTAATTTCTAAATCTATTAGAAATCGTTATTCAATTCCGACCCATATTCAGAAACCCATTATTTTAATATAATTCAAATTTCTAATTTATATTCAATTTTAATCTTTTTTTATTATTAATTTATTTATTATTCTAAAAAATTACGAAAAATTATAGATGCAAAGAATCTAGTTCAATCAAGATCACAACTTGAGGCTTAGGGTCTGTTTTAACAACGGCTACATAAATTTCTTCAGATAAAATAAGAGATTTCCCTATTTATGAAGGGTTTTTCCATTCATAAAGTTTATCATCTAACCGAAAGATATGCTCATGGATTGTAACCTAAATTACGATTGTCAAAAGAAGGAGATTCCTCCAAAAATTTAGACAAAAACACTTTTATATCAGAAAAGACAACACTTTATAGAGAATAAATTACATAATCGCAAATATTGTACACCAAAATTCTGCTCCTGCATTCATCTTTCATCTGCAAGTAATAACCCGTCTAAGTAAATTTAAAAAACACCAGAACAAATTGAAAAAAACAAATAAGTCGATGAACGTGTGAAATAAATAAACCTTATAAAATTATAGAATAGAATTTTCAAGAAATCATCAAATATGACACAGTCGTTATAAACGACATATAACCATCATCAAATAAGGTCAAAACGCCATAAAAATTGTTATACCATATATAGGTACAAAAAGTCAACACTATATTATTAAAATTGTTCAAAATTTCAGTTCTTAAGGATATGAAAACAGATACAGAGTATATGAATCAAATTCGAAATATATGAAAACAGATTTAGAAATTTAAAAGAGTTAAAAGTTTTAAATTTGATAAAAAAAACATATTTTTTGTATAATTGGTTTTGATTCAAACTAAAATATTGATATAAAAAAGTGTACTTGAGATTAGAGTGCGAAGAAAAAAGGAAAAAAAATCGATACTAGGAGAGGGGAGAGGATTTGAGGCTAGGAGAGAAATTGAATGTGAAAAAACCCAAGGAATTAAACGCAATACTCATGAGCTCAAAATAAACACGTTTCCACATTGATAAAACCTTTAATACTTCCATTAAAGATAAAGTTTCCAATAACAAAATCAATTAAAATGTAATCATTCAAATACATAATATTAAAAATTATATATACCTTTTAATAATATAAAATATTAATTTTTGTAGAGTCAAATTGACTAATATTTGACTGAAAATTAAAAAATATTCTTTTATAATTTAAAAAAAACTAAAATATATTTTTTAAAATAAATTATATATACCTTTTAATAATATAAAATATTAATTTTTTAATTATATATTATTTTTAAATTACAATCAAAGATAAATTTATTTAACTATACTATAAATAAAGTGAACATCAAAGTCTGATTGAGGGAGAAAGTATAAAGTGAATCAATCTTTTTAACACTTCAATTTACATAATTTACATGTTAAAATGTAAAAACGGTTATGGAACATAGGGAGTATTAATTACAGACACATTACACTTGCTGTTTAATAAAATTTTGATTTCCCGCCATAAAATTTTAGTTCTTGAAATGGTATCTATCTGCAACCCCATATCACACTTTTTTCTAACACAATCTACCTATACATACAAGAAACAATCAAACACACACAAAAATCAGTCACCAATTTACAAACCCATCAAAAAGATCTCACCTTTATCAAGAAACAACAATTTTTGTACCAAATTATACACCACATTGTCACTTACCCAAATCAAGAATCATCAAGAATTTGATTACAATGTTGAAATTCTTAAGGCCTGTGAAATGGGTAATTTAAAAGAGGCTATGAGATTGTTTTCCCACCCCGAAAAATCGAGTCTTGATTCGAAGACTTGTTGTGAAATTTTGCAGCTTTGTGCTGAGTGTAAGGCCTTGAGTGATGGGAAAAAAGTTCATGAGTATGTGGGTGGAATTGGGGGTGAAATTGATGAGTTTGTGTGTGCAAAGCTTGTGTTTATGTATGTGAATTGTGGGGATTTGGAGGAAGGGAGGAGGGTTTTCGATACGATTGAGAATGACAAGGTGTTTTTGTGGAATTTGTTGATTAGTGAGTATGCGAAGATTGGTAAGTATGAAGAAAGTGTGTGGTTGTATATGAGAATGAGACATTTGGGTGTTGAAGCTGATAATTATACTTTTACTTGTGTTTTGAAGTGTTACGGAGCTTTAGGGAGAGAAGTGGAAGGAGAAAGGGTTCATGGGTATTTGTCGAAATTAGGTTTTGGTTCGAATAGTAGGGTTGTGAATGCTTTGATTGCGTTTTATTTTAGGTGTAAGCGAATGAAGAGTGCACATAGGCTATTTGATGGATTGACTGATCGAGATGAGATAACGTGGAATTCGATGATAAGTGGTTATGTGGCTAATGGGTGTGCACGAAAGGCGCTGAGGATTTATGTGGAGATGTTAAGTGAGAGTGTTAGTGTTGAGTTGGCTGCAATGGTTAATGTACTTGTAGCTATCGGGAGTCTTGAGACACTTGATCTAGCTAGAACAGTTCATGGTTATGGTATTAAAGGAAGTTTGTGTACTGAAATTAATTTTGCTAATACTTTGCTTGATGTTTATTCAAAATGTGGTGATATGGATGGGTCAATTAAGATTTTTCAGAACATGGGTCGAAAAAGTGTTGTGACATATACAGCTTTGATGGGTGGATATGCTCGAGAAGGTCAGTTTATTGAGGCAATTACGGTGTTTGATGACATGAGAAGGGATGGTATTAAACCGGATGTTTTTACTGTTACTAGCATTCTTCACGCGTGTGCTTGTAATGGTTCTCTAGAGAAAGGAAAGGAAGTACATAGTTTCATTAGGAATTCTAATATGCAGTTGAGTTTGTTTGCGTCTAATGCTCTCATAGACATGTATGCAAAATGCGGAAGCATGGAAGACGCTCTCACAGTTTTTTCTGAGATGCCGAGAACGGACATTGTCTCATGGAATACTATGATTGGAGGCTACTCGAAGAATAGGCTTCCAAATGAAGCACTCAAATTTTTTGTTAAGATGCAATATGATTTAAAGCCGGACAATGTTACTATGAGTTGTATCCTTCCATCTTGTTGCAGCCTATCAGCTCTGGACCGAGGTCGGGAAATACATTCTTTCATTTTTAAAAACGGGTTATCTTCAGATCACTTTGTTATGAATGCACTTCTTGATATGTATGTGAAATGTGGTGCATTAGTTCTTGCAAAAACACTTTTTAGCATTATGCCTGAGAAAAATCTGGTCTCATGGACAGTAATGATAGCTGGATATGGTATGCATGGTTTCGGAAGACAAGCTGTCTCTACCTTCTCGGAGATGAGGCGTGCTGGTATAAAGCCTGATAGTGCGTCTTTCATATCTATCCTCTATGCTTGCAGTCACTCAGGATTACTTGATGAAGGTTGGAGTTTATTTAACATTATGCGGAATGACTGCAAGATAGAGCCCACGTTAGAGCACTATACTTGTATGGTGGATCTGCTTTCTCGTGCTGGAAAGCTATCCAAGGCATATAGTTTTATTAAGAGAATGTCAATTGAGCCAGATTGCTTTATCTGGGGTGTTTTGCTTCGTGGTTGCAGAATTCACCATGATCTGAAACTGGCAGAGAAAGTTGCAGAACATATCTTTGAGCTGGAACCAGAGAATACAGAGTATTATGTTCTTCTTGCAAATAGTTATGCAGAGGCAGAACAATGGGAAGAAGTAAAGAAGTTGAGGCAAAAGATTGGTCTTCATGGCCCGAAAAAGGAGAGAGACTGTAGTTGGATTGAAATGAAGGGCAAAGTCCATATCTTTGTGGCAGGAGATAATGCACACCCACTGGCCAAGGATATAAATTTGTTGCTGAAGAAGTTGCAAAAGAATATGAAAGAACAAGGCGACTCTCTGAAAATGAGGTATGCTTTGATCAATGCTGATGAGATGCAAAAGGAAGAGGCTCATTGCGGGCACAGTGAGAAGTTGGCTATGGCTTTTGGTATATTAAGCTTGCCACCTGGTAAAATCATAAGAATTACCAAAAATCTCAGAGTATGCAGTGACTGTCATGAGATGGCCAAGTACATCTCAAAGGTGATTAGCAGAGAAATTATTTTGAGAGATTTCCATCGCTTTCACCATTTCAAAGAGGGTTGTTGCTCTTGCAGAGGTTATTGGTGAACTAGCGGCACCTGCTTGGAGGTATGTAAATTTCAATAGAATGAACTTTTGAAGTGTCCTCTCTTTTCGAGAATCATAATGCAGTTGGTAGAATTAGTTGCCGTCAGAGGTAATTATATAATCTATTTTTTAGGTTACAGACTTACAGTAATAAAAAAACTCATCGAATGAAGCATTAAATAATAATTTATTATTATTATATCTTCAGTACATGCATATCATAAAACGGCGATAGAGCAGTCAAGGATATATTTTCACCTGAGCATCTCCAAGGATGATAGGTAAAATGGTTGTCTAAATGGTTGGCTAAATGTTGAAATTTAAAATTTTAGCCAAAGGGTGTAGTGTGTACTCCAATGGTGTTATGTATAATTATCATAAGCTAAAATTATACCTAAGGGTTTTGCTGGTTCGACAAAAATAGTCAACCAAACATGGTTGTTTATATTTATTGCTAAGAGTTTACATGGTTGGAGTGCTATATTTTTTACATATTATCTAAATAGTGACACATAGACGCCACGTAAACTAATTTAGCTAAGGGTTTTGTACCCTTGGAGATGCTCTAATGTTTACAATTTGAATTCTTTATTTGGTTGCTATCAAGCATTATTGTTTAATGAAAATTATAAATAATAATAGAATTTCATCCGCACCATTTGGAGAGAACTAATAATATGATAAGAAAGACAACACATGAAAGGACAATTACAAGAACCACCACCACCTTTCTAGGATGCTTATGGTCATGTCGCTTCATCTCTTTATCGTCTTTATCATCACAATCACGTCCGTTAGCTGAATATTTTGCCATTGGTTTGACGATTGGCAATCCATGTCTGTCACAAGGAGAAATCCCAAGTTCCATATCATGAGAAAATGTTGTGTGATTATAGCAAAGATCATTATTCCAGCCTATTTTAAAAACATCCAATCTGCTAATAAAAGACTCATTGAATGTCAGTACACCACGAAATTTGTCTCTCTCAAGAGTTAAGAATTTTGAATTCTTGATTTCTGAAATAAACTTTGGGACTGTTCCATTGAGTTGATTTGAGCTTAGATGAGGTGTACAAGTTCATGCATTGCTGACATAAATTTAGGAATATGCCTAGTTAGGGAGTTCGATGCCAATGACAAGTGTTTCGGAGATGCAACATTTTCCGTATTAAAGTGGGAATTGTACCTATAACCTATGAGATTTTGCCTGACAAATCAATGGAAGTAAGATTGGAAGGCCAGTTTCTGTGTTGAAATTCGGTGAGATTTGTTTGGGACATGATGACAGAATGTTGAAATTTCATGGGGCTGTCTATAATTATGGCAGTGGCTGAGAGCAGAGAGAGGGAGGCAGAGAGGATGAAGACAAGAAGAATGCCATAGACGAATGGTGATTCCATAAGCTCCTTATGTGAAAATATGATAAATCATAAAATTAGTAGACTAGTAGTAAAATATACCTATACTTTAATGTCTTCATAGGACGGGTTTTCCTTTAACGTATCTTAAACTTTTAAAGTATCGTAATTAGTAAGACTGGATGAACATAACATATGCTTTGATGTGAGTTTAAACATAAATGTGCCTTAACAACTTTGATATAAACTGCATGTTACACAACAAAGGCATGTATACTATCAGTGTGAATGAAGGGAAATATATCTCTTTGAGCTTTGATTATATTCCTTTCTTTCAATCCCCAGTTTCAGTAACTATTCTCTGTTTTGCATTCGAAGCCATTGCTCATCAACACATCCCTCTTCTTCCTTGCAGAGGTTTAACAAATTTTCAACCGAGTTACGTTGGATTTTGTAATGCATCCTTTTGCAGAGGCTTATGTGAAGAAAATGGAGCATTCAACAAAGGGCATTTCCACATTAAGTTTCGAATTTAAATTCTATTTGCTTACAATCAAGCATTATTATTTATTGAAATTTACAAATAATAATAAAACTTTCATCCAACCCGTTTGGAGAAACAGACCAATAATATAATAAGAACGGTAACAAGTGAAAGGACACTTGCAAGAGCAACGACCACCTTTTGAGGATTCTTGTGATCATGTCGCTTCATCACTTTCTCATCTTTATCATCACAATTGCAATCGTTAGCTAAATATTTTGCCATTGGTTTGGCAATCGGCAATCCATGTTTGTCACAGATGGAAATCCCAAGTTTCGTATCTTGAGAAACTGTCGTGCGATTATAGCAAAGATCATTATTCCAACCTATCTTGAAAACAACTAATCTGCTAATAAAAGACTCGTTAAACGGTAGTATGCCGTGAAATTTGTTTTTCTCAAGATTCAAGAACTTAAGATTTCTCATTTCTGATATGAACTTTGGGACTGTCCCATTGAGTTGATTTGAGCTGAGATCGAGGTGTACAAGTTCATGCATGGCTGACATAAAATTTGGGATAGGCCCAGATAGGGAGTTCACTGCTAATGACAAGTTTTGGAGATGCAACAAGTTCCCTATGGAAGTGGGTATTGTACCTACGAGATTTTTGCCTGACAAATCAATAGAAGTAAGATTGGAAGGCCAGTTTTCGGGTTGAAATTTGGTGAAATTCATTTGGGACATGGTGACAGTATGTCGAAATTTCATGGGGCCAAGGTCTATGTTTGTGGCGGTGGTTGAGAGCGGAGAGAGGGCGGCATAGAGGAGAAAGACAAGAAGAATGTCATAGAGGAGTGGTGGTTCCATAAGCCCCTTCATGTGAAAATATGATAAATCATACCTATACTTCAATGTCTTCATAAAGCATGCAGGATTTGATGTGAGTTTAAATTTTAATGGGGTTTGACAACTTCAATATAAACAACAAAGAAATATATACTGTGTGTCAATGAAGGGAAACATGTCTTTTAACTTTGATTATATTCTTTTCTTCCAATCCATAGTTTCAGTAGTTGTTTTTTACTGCATTCGAAGCCATTGCTCATCAACATATTCTTCTTCTTCAGTTCTTACTTGCAGAGATTTAACAAATTTTCGACGTTGGATTTCGTAATGCATCCTTTGGAGACGTGTGTATGCTTAAATTTAGATAAATGGTATGAAGAGAATCATGTGAGAATACAACACTAGGAGTAGCCATACTTCCCATTCATTTAAGAGTTCTATCTTTTCTTTGAAAAGTATACCAGTTCTGTACTAAAAGTGATACATCTCTCACTTAATTGCTTCAAAGTTTATAATCTTGAGACAAAATTCATCAATGCTTACCTTTTACACAAGCAGCAACGTAAGTAAAAATAGACAACTGAATATCAAACATTTTTCTTCTCAGAAGGGAAGGTAACAATGCATCCAGTAGTTAAAGAGCCCGAATTGTGTATTTGTGTTTCAACTCCTTTTTTCTCAGCAGTCAATGGCAATGCAGCCTTGGGTGGAAGTCGAATCGCCTTTACTTACGAATGGATCAATCTTGACCCAAACAAGAGAGAAGACCGAAGCCAAAAGCACGGACCATAGAATAACAATGGTTGGAGTCCGGTTTTGGCGACCCATGAGACCCTTGAGGAATGGATAGAGATGAAGAATCACCCAAAATGCAAAAAACACCTTGCCAAACAGAGGTCCCCAAGCTTCATACCCTTTATTTAGTGCATCTGAAAATCCAGCTACAACACCAACCAGGTTTACAACAAGGATGGTTGTTGGAGGGATTAGCACAGTTGTCCATTTGAAGACGTAGAGATCTGCAAACTCTCCATCATCAGCTGCTTTGGAAGTGACAGTGAAGTTTGTATCGACTCCAGCTAACATCTTGAGAAATCCCTGGAAGACTGCGAATAGATGAGCTGAAACACCACCAATTACCCAAAACTGCTCGTTACGCCACAAAGCTTCAATGCTAACGCCACTCCACCGCAACTCAAGTACACTTGTTGCAATGATAGAAAAGAAAAGGCCAAGAAACCAGATGGTTGCTAGGTTGGATAGCTGGATAAAGTTACAAAGCAAAGTTTAACATAAGCATTTTAATTTAAATGGGTCGGGAGACTAAATTTAATGATGTCACACATAATAACAAAAGTTTAACATATAACTGTTTAAAGCATTAGATGATCAGCTGTAAGAATTACCGTTGGTATGATGAATTTTCCTGTCAGAAGACATATGGCAGGCAGTAAGCAGTATGCCACAAGAGGGAGAGATGTAAAGGGGTAGACAATGGTGTTTATGTATGCGAGTCTTTGAAGCCATTTTAGGCGGCCTCCTCCAAATCCGTACCACAGCGGACAGTGTCTACTCAAGAAGATTTCAACAGATCCAAGGGCCCATCGAAGGACCTGGTGTAGCCGATCAGACAAGTTAATAGGCGCAGATCCTTTGAATGCAGGCCTTAAGGGCATGCAGTAAATTGATCTCCAACCGCGACAGTGCATTTTGAAGCCTGTCAAGATATCCTCAGTGACCGATCCATATATCCATCCAATCTGAAATATAACATATTGTTGATTAAATTTCAAACCCCCCTACTGAGAAGAGTGCATTAAGCAAGATATGTAGCTGCTAAACTCGATGAAAACCCTAGTAAAATGACTTTAAATAAATAGTATGCCAAATAGTACTAATTCCAGAGAAACATAGAACGTTTTTGTTTCCTAAATTAGTTTTTAGACAATAGCTAGGTCCACAAAAAAGGTGTGAATGCGAGTAAAAAATCAGATACTGACCTCTTTTCCCCATGCAGTCTTTTCTTCATAACCACAACTAATGACATGAATAGCTTCATTGATCATTGTTGCTGGGTTAGTAGAATCAGCTACGCCTCCATGCTCCATTAGTGTAGATTCAATGAATACAGAAGACATACCAAAAGTCTTCTCAAAGCTCATTTGGGAGATGAGAAGTGACCTCTCATACTCATCATAGTCTGCAGGAATGTAATCATTATTACTTGCTGGCTATACAAATTTCATAGCTTAAATTAAAATTTTCCGTATTATGACTTACTTTCAATCTCTCTAAGGTTGAAAATAGCAGCATTTAGATCTTCTCTTTTGGAATCACGTTGAACCTCAGAGAGTTCTTTGGAGGGCTTCTTCGGAAGGCAACAAGAAAAACAGCCCCCACAACACGAACATGAAGAAGAACCCTTGCGTAAAGCTGGCAGAGAAAGAGGTCCATAGCCATATAATGCTTGTCTATTAAAAACACAACCTGTTCCCACATAAACTGGTCCTTGAATGCCATCCAGTCCTTTCATGTTAACCTGAATTTAGAACAAAAACACATATTATTTTGAAAAGTACAGGTTTTCTAGAAGTTGTTCCAGAAACAATAAATCAAAATGGAAATGTAAATTGTGCATGTCCAGTAATCTCTTTCAGGTCTATTGGTCGAGAATATTCATATTATTTTGTATGTATTAGGAAGTCTACATCCAGAGCCAAGATTCTACTTATAGAAGATAAAAAACAAGGAACTCACATCAAAGAAGACTGTATTGCGATTAGCATATCGATCACTGCGATCAATGCCATCAAATCTTTGAGGGAACTGCACATAGCACACATCTCGACCTACTTGTGGATCCATCAGAAAGCACATCGCCTCACGAACTGCCTTGCTATTGTTAACATAGTGATCACAATCAAGATTGAGAATATAGGGCGCATTTGTGAGAACTGCAGATACCCTTACCTGCAAAAGTTAAGTTAACAAAGAGACTTATTCCAACTATTCTTTCTCATAATGAACAAAACATCTGAGATGTTGCTTTTGTAATATATAGAATTACCAGGGCATTTTCAGCACCAGCCTTCTTGTGGTGTTGATATCCAGGTCTCTTCTCTCTTGAAACATAAACCAGACGTGGAAGTTCATTACCTTCTATATCATGGGTACCACTGTGACCTAGAAACACCTGAAAAGTTTGCATAATGTTGATGCTTATCATTTCTTCCATCTCAGTTAAGGATAGAAATAACATTTAAAATTTATAAGTAACTAAACTGTTATATTCTTTAGTTGTAAAAGCAAGCTCTTTCGTCTTTCCTTATTTCTGTTGATGTTGGCGGGATATTTAGAAGGGGCTTTTTTTTGAAAATTTTAGTAATTTTTCCTATTAGATCAAAAAATTTATTATCGGTACTTAAAACTCGGAAATCATATATATATTTCATCAGTCTGAGCAATTTTAAAGAATCAGAGACAGATACCTAACAAAACTTTTCAAAACAATGACAAATAATAATGATATAACATAAGTGTAATTCACCTGAATCATGCCAGGATGATCGCGTGGGTTATTTCCAGGCCAAGGTGTTCCATCTTGCATTGTCCAACCCTCATCTGGAGTTTTCTGTGCTTTCGCTACTAAAGCATTTACTCGGACTTTGTACTCCTCATAGTCCCTCTGTAAACCATTTATGGAAAAGAATGAGATATCTGATTTTTATATTCTTAAGAAAAATATGAACGTGCCTGAATGCTTTAACTAGTGCTACAAGTTTGTCAGTTAAATCATCGAGGTTATAATTAATGAATATAATTAAATATTGAGAAATATAAGTACTTATTACTTGATGAAAGAAGCTAACCTTCATAGCTCTGCGTTCCTTCACAAAAGAAGGTTGCACTTTATGTTTTAAGTAGTCAATTTTCTGAGAGAAGTAAAACTCAGGTGCACGTGGTTCAATTGCATATTTTTTGCAAAATGGAACCCACTTCCTTGCAAATTCAGCAGTTTCAACAAGGGACTCAAAACTGAGCATTGCAGCACCATCATCAGAAACATAGCAGGAGACTTTGTCAACAGGATAGTCCACGGCGAGGATTGACAAAACAGTATTGGCAGTAATGAGCGGGGGTTCCTTCAAAGGATCAACTGTACTTACAAAGAAATCCACAGCAGCAAGCTCGGAAGGCTCACCTTCTCTTTCAAATCTGTTGAAGGAAACAACAACAATCTCGTAGGTATTAATGCTATTTACTTGAGCTATGTATACCATTTACATAGACTTAAAACATCTCAGTTCTGTTCAACTTGTTTTATGTTAGCAACTTGGGGAAATTACGAGTACTGAATAAATACCTTGCAGATAATCTATCAATATATGTATCTCTATTGATGGGAGACCATTTAGGGAATTGATCAAGCACCCAAGAAACAGCAAACCAAATCTCACATATGACTGAGGTAAGCCACAGACCATATGAGCTTTCAACAGGATTCGTAACTCTATAGTGGAAGAAAAGGCCTAAAATGATCAGTCGCAAAATTATCACCATCCGGTATGGTGTAATTTGGCTCTTTGGAATGGGAACTATTCTTGAGAGGGGCTGCAAAGCTTCATTCTGCCTGCGGGAATCATTTATTAGATATCTGCATAGTTGAACTTGGCCAAAACAATATCTCCGTGATGAAACACAATGTACATCACTGTTTATCCTCAAAGATGTATAATTTTAGTCAAGTTATTACTGTGAAAATTGTAATGGGATATACTTACTGTTGTGTTTCTTCCATATGCTGCTCAGGTGGAATAGGAGCTTCTTTCACAACTTTAGTTGCGCCCTTTTTCTTCTCCTTCCAACTTTCCACTCTATTTTTCCATATCGGATTGCCAGACTCATCGATGTATTCTTCAAGAAAATAAATAATACAAATTAACTAATCGAAATTCGAAAGAAATGAAAAGATGGATTTTTTTTCTTAGAATCCAAACTACTCACCACTGTCAACTGTAGACACAGTACTTATATTTCTATTATGAAGTCCAACCTCCTGCACCAATAAGAATATACGTGAAGTTGGTACCAGTGATGACTATAAAAGATGTTTACAGAGGTCGAAACTTTGTAAATACTAGAAACACATTGGTAAGTAATTTGATTGATATTCAAAAGTTAGTAGCAAGTTTCCTGGAATCATACCTGAGCAGTACTAAGGTGCGTAGCCATTGTGTTCCTGGTGACAGATTCTGTTTCTTCAACAGCCATTGTTGAAATTTCTGTGCAGTTAATGATGCATTTAGCTTAGTGTGTACTGTTGGAAGATTTACATCCACTATTGAAGGTATGAATTACTTAACTCTATGCGTTTAATAAAGAAAATGCTTGTTATTACATAGTATTTTGCACAATTAAGAAGCCAAACTAGGCAAGACAAGTATTCTGACAAAAAGAGAGTAGAAAGTTAGGATACCATCATAAGGAGCACCACATCTTAAGCAAGAACTGCGGCCATCTTTCAAATCATACTCAAAACAAGACTTGCAAATGGGGTAGCTACACTCATGACAAGCCACAAAGACTTCACCATTATGATCCAAACCAACTTGTTCACCACAAGTAATGCATGTGGGAACCCCAGATTGCATCATCTTGATTGACTGATATACTTAATTCTATTCACTCTTATTCTGTTTTTTGTACGAAAAAAACAGAGACAATGGTATGTGAGAGGCTGGAGGTGTGTGCTTTGATTTTGGTAAGGTGGTGATCTGTGCAAGCATTTTGTAATGGTGAAGAGAGGTGGAGGGTGATGAAAGTTGATGGGTTGGTGTCACATTGCTTTTTCTTATATTTTGCTGGACATTGAAGGAAGGTTATGGTTAGGCTTGGAGCATCCTGACTAACCAAACAACCAACCTTGATCTTGAAGTTTATTTAAAGTGTCAGCACATTACTATTCAGTATATTTTAGCACAGTCGATATGATATGTACATATATTCAACAATTATTCACCATGTATTAAAGAAACAAGATAAATCACTAAAATAATCAAACTAAATTAAAATTGTGCTTCAAGTTAAATACGTTGCCACATCAAAACTTACGTTTTTGTTTAACACAAATTTTCAATTTAAGAGTTACTATTTGAAAGGTAAAAGTATATGATGTCTTGATCTTAACCAAAAATCCCTAACCTTGGTAAGTCCGGTGTTCCGATTTGATTTTTTTCGACAAAAATATAAATAAATAAACTATATTTGAAGACTATAAACTATAATTGAAGTTATGGTTCAAACCAAACTCAGAATCATATTTGATGTGGTCTTTCTTTTGGTATTCCAGAAGTTAAATTTTCGTGAATGTTATGTTATTGTTGGCAGAAAATAACTTTATGCTCAAACTAGTCTATAAGCCAAAACTGAAGCAATGAAGAAAAGAGATGCCGAGAGAATCGACCTGCGTTCAAGCTGCAATGCTTGTGGAATTTTTCTTTCAGGATATGCAATGGCATTATTGTCTTCATTTATGCAGATATTGTAAAGTTCCCAGATTGATCTGTAACGATAAGATATGATCACAATTCACAATCATAGGGGTAGCCAAGAAATTAATACAAGTCTTTTAAGCCTAAATATTAAAATCATCACTGATGCTAGAGGATAATTCTCCTGAAACCATAATTATCCAGCTTTCACTACACAAATCCCAGAAATAAACGAAGCTCGCAAAATCCATCAACATCAATTAAGAAAATGGGCATAAGATTTCACCGGGATCCTCATTAATATACCCATGCGCGGCACCTATAGGATGGAAGTAACACAACAAATAAATTTACCATTCCAAATTGGTGCACCCCGTAAGCACCAACCTCCCTCTCGTCCACCATCACCACCTCCCATTTCCCCTCAAATTGCTACAATTTCTTCAACCTGTGGTCTGCGTTGGCTCCCAAACAGATTTTCTGTCTCTCGAATAAATTACCCAACCACTAATCAAGTGTAACTTCTTGCAAAATATTATGCACACTTAACCACCAGACTAATCAAAGTTAAATTAGAAATGTAAGTGCAGACTGTGCAGTAGTATGCGAGGGCAACACATATGTTTATTACAGTGGACAGATTCATATCAAACTAAACAGTGGACACATGTTTGTGTTAACGCACACAAGCATTATCTTAAAGGCAGCACAAATAATAGGAGCTTGTTAGATTCACAAATCCCTGTTCATTACAAATAAAAATAAAGAAGCCAAATAGGAGTCCAGTCTTCTCTCAGTCCCACGGCAGTCTGTAGCCTGTAGTTTCATGCAATGATCTTACCATTTTAAATCGCTCAACTNGCAAAATATTATGCACACTTAACCACCAGACTAATCAAAGTTAAATTAGAAATGTAAGTGCAGACTGTGCAGTAGTATGCGAGGGCAACACATATGTTTATTACAGTGGACAGATTCATATCAAACTAAACAGTGGACACATGTTTGTAACTGTTAACGCACACAAGCATTATCTTAAAGGCACCACAAATAATAGGAGCTTGTTAGATTCACAAATCCCTGTTCATTACAAATAAAAATAAAGAAGCCAAATAGGAGTCCAGTCTTCTCTCAGTCCCACGGCAGTCTGTAGCCTGTAGTTTCATGCAATGATCTTACCATTTTAAATCGCTCAACTATATATCTAAGTTCTCAAAGTTAAACAAAAAAAAAAGTTCTCAAAGTTACATAATTTAGCGAAAAAGATGTTTAGAAATTTGATAAAATGGATGAGTTTGTGACTAGGTTACATTCTAGTTGTTTACAATGTGTTGTACAGCTAAAAATGCAAATTAAACCATATATTAATTTTTTGTTACCTGTTGCTGTAGGTAGAAACGACTGATTAGCGTCAACAAAACAGAGCACTATCAAGTTCACTCTCCAAATGTTTTCAACCGTTTATAATGATAGCTATTGTCATTGTCTACATCAACAGTGCCAGTGTCATCCGCTCTAATCATTATGATATCCGTTTTGTACAGTAGATGAATCCCATGAATCATTTCTACATTTGATTCTATTTTAATTCTACTGACAGCATCTCTGATTGACAAGATAGATCTTGGTACTAGTAGCAATAATGATTCATTGTCATTCTGAGCATAACTACGGTTGCACCACATAAAATCGCTTGTGGTATTCTTCACAAAATAATTGATTTTTAGTTGTACCACCCCCACATTCAAAGCAGAAGATGATCGCCAGGAAATTGTGTGATGCATCTGGCGGCAAATCCAGGGACATTTTTTTCACCAAGTCACTTGATTGACTTATCCAGTTCAGATACTCTGCTGATGGAATCATGATATCTATTATATGCCCAGAACCAGAAAATATCTGTTGCAAAATATTATTAAAAAGACGAAAATTATCATTTTATTCCATATATAAAAAGAATTTTAAAGATCTTGTCCAAAAATATTAGGGAGTTCAATAACGAAAGATAACACATTATTATTTCTTATACTTCACATGAGAATGAGATCAAACCTGAAAGAAATGCTCTGTCAAAGCGTATGCCAAAAGAGAAGAGTTGCAACCTCTCAATACAAGTATTTTTAAAGATGTGAGTTCCTCCAAGCCTGGAATCTCCATCAAACTACTACATCTGTTGAGGTTCAATGTCACCAACTGTTTCAAATTGGATAAATTTGGTAATTTAACTATAGATGTACAATTCATTGCATTTATCCTTTTTAGATTAGGGGGAAGTTTTGCAATAGACAACAGATGACAACCACTAAGATCAAGTTCTGTTAAAAATACTTAGGCTGAAATGGATATCTAGAAGTTCCAGTGATATCAGGCTGAAATGCTGTCTGGAAGAGTTTCAAGGTTCTCGTTTAATGATAGTCTCAGCTTAACCATATTACTTATAACTCCGATTGAATCTGGTAATTTCGAAACAGTTAGTCCCCACGCATTGAGTAACTCAAGGGATTCAATGTACCCCAGTTCTTTAGGCAATACTTCCAGACTACTGCAACCAGCAATAGTTAAAACTTCCAATGCTCTCAAGCTACATATACTGTTTGGAAGACTTCTTAGTTTTGAACAATTCCGCAAATTCAAGTCAACAAGACTCAAGGATAACTAGTTTTTCCAGGTAAAATTCTGAAGGTAAACATTTCAGAGGACAACTCTCCCAATAAAGCCACCTCAGATCTTCAAATGTTTGTTCAAAGCTTCCAGTGAGATTTACGTTGTTAAGGTACAGAAATCTTAATTTACTCATCCTTTCGAATGATTCTGCTACCAATGTTACTTCCTCAACTTCATTCTCATAGTTAAAGTTGCTAAAGATGATGCCTAGGATTGCTTTTGTTCCCCAACAGGTATATAATGAAATATAAACTTGATGACCTATGTTAAATAAATAAGAGTAATAGAAAGAAAAATGCTTCAGGGTTAGTTACCATATGCTTCTTCAACACATATTTGATCTTCGGAGCAAATTTTTCATTACTTACATGCATACATTCATAGGAATGAGAAGTTGATGGGTGACATTGTATTATATAAAGTCAGCGACCAGTATTAGATATATATAGAGAGAGAGTCAGATTCAATGGAGAACTGCAAAATTACCTTGTGATTCTTCAACACACTATCTATATCCCGAAGTAGATCATGCATCCCTAAAATCTCAAACTCATCGATCGTTATTAGACATCTTTTCTTTAGAATGTCAATACTACGATTGGCGTACGTGTAACAAGTTTCCATAATTCTAACAACCCCTTCTTTCTCCCATCCAATGTAAAAACACGCAACATCTAGGAAAATATCTTGCAACATAGGATCAATCGGTTTCAAAGCTTCAAAGCTGACTACAAGTTTTTGCTCAATATCGTCAATAGGAGCACGATTCAGTCTGTCAATGAACCATCTCCAATCTTCCTCAGGTTTGTTAAGCATGTTCGAGCCAAAAATCTTAAGAGCTAATGGAAGCCCTCCAGCACGTTTTAGAATAACTTTGGACAATTCCATGAATTGGTCGGGTATCTTATAATCCCCAAATGCATGCTGAGCAAAAAGTTTACGTGACCGGTCATCATCCAGTTCATCCACCTTGTATTTGGCTTGCACTTTCATTGAATCCAACAGATCTTCATTTCTTGTTGTTATTATGGTTATGCTCCCCGGATAAAACGATCCTTCCAAAACTTCCAGTGTTTTTGGATCTTCTAAATCATCAATAACAATTAGGACTTTTTTTGAACAAATATTGCTCTTATCAACTCAATTCCTTGGTCAACATTTCCAATTTTAATGTTGTTACGTTTAAGAACATCAGCAATAAGTTGCTTTTGTAGACATACTAGGCCTTGTTCTGTTCTTGAAGCCTCCCTAACGTTTGCTAAGAAGCAGCTGCCCTGAAATTGTTGATAGTTTTGGTTATACACAGCTTTAGCAAGAGTAGTTTTGCCAACTCCACCCATACCGTGTATACCAATCCTAAGAAAACCTTCTGTGTCACTTTCTAACAGTGTTGATAAGGCTTTGACATGAGAATCCAACCCAACTGGATATTTGGCAACATCCAAAGTCATGGGATTGATTGCAAGTAAAACCCTATCAACAACTTCATCGATAATATCAGCTTGAGACCTGCAATGCATTTGTTTAAATCAGAGAATGTGTAGAATTTAGAATTATTTTATTATAATCTAGGATTTTTACGAATGTGCTTCGATGTCGTCTGACGACCAACATACATAGTAGTAACTGCTATAATAATGTCGCACCTCAGATTTATAGCTGGACCACCTACATAAGAATTATATCTTTACATGTGAACAAATTATAAAGGTCCATACATAATGATCAATATTGGAATCTTAATTTAGTTCTCTTGTTGTCAGTTAGTAACCAAAGATAGTCTTCAACCACACTGTCAAGTTCCCGGTTCTGTTCAAATAAAGAAAACACATACATAATTTAATTTAAATCATTCTATTCCAATCAGGGATGGATCCATGTTATTTTTTATGAAAGGTATATCGTATTTTATAAATTTTTGTTGAGGCACACCTATATTTTTATTAAATAAAAAACTTAGACTTGCCTGTTTTCAGATATATGGTATCCAGAAAAGTCACTGCAACTTCATCAAGTGTAAGACACCATTCCTTCACTTTCTCAGCATCATGACGAGTTTGGTGTTTTCCAAAAGATTCTCTAAAACTCTCAATTTGGTGTCGCACAACGGATGGATCAATGTTGTAGAACACAGGAACAACTAATCTTTTCATTCGTTTGTAACAACTGAGGATCTCTACTTGCTCTTCAAGGCACCAAGATGTAGCAGCATAGTTTTCCGAGAGGACAACAATATAGGCCTTGGATTCCTGAATAGCCTGAGATTATTTCTCCACTGCGTAGCTCAGGATCATCCCTAAATGTTCGAATGCCAGTGCGTTGCAAGGCTTTGTATAGATGATCAGTAAATGTATATCTTGTATTTTTACCCCTAAAACTCAAGAAAACGTCCCATAGAGTAGGAGGTGAAGTTGGAGTAGAAGATGATGGGGTTTGATTATAAATTGTGGAAGCCATGATTTCAAATAAAACGATATGAAACAACTACTAATAAGATTAATAAGTAGAAGATGACGATAATATATTTAGCCCTATAGGAAAAAAAAATGGAGATGTGTATATACAGATGGACCTAAAAGGTGAAGTTGGATAGAAGAGAATGAAGTTAGAATATAAGACAAGAGCGGGCAAGTTTATGACACTGATCAATCTTTGTCTAGGCAGGGTCTTCCTGTCCTAATCACATCTGTGCAAATACTAGAATATAAGACAAGAGCGGCCTCCTGTCCTAATCACATCTGTGCAGGTATTAGAAAACAATCTATTTAACAATTGGTATGATTGATAAGTAGATGATTATTACATTTGTGTATATATGAAAAGATATATTGGGTGGACGAGAATACCAGTAAAAAAAACAGAGCAGGTCACTGCTATATTATCCAGTTCCAAACATAACAATCGAAATAAATAAGAAAAAGGGAAAAAAATGCGTCAATATTACATATGCATCAGCTAAGTACAATCATCAGAAATATAGTTTGGAATTAACAATTATAATAACCATAACTCACAAAATTTATAACATTCAACAAGAATTAAGAAACAAGAATTATCACCATAAGAACACCATTTCAGTAACCACTTCACTCTTCATCACTAAAATAACTAACTTTCTTCCTCTCCACACTCACTGATTGTCCATTGCGCTTATCCTTAAAAGCTTCATTGCTCGTCCATTGTCCGTTCATTCCTATTAAAGCGTTAAGCACATTGTCAATAGAGATCAAGCGGATAAATTAAAAGCGGCACAACGAGTCTGACGAGATTGACTGTGTTTGAGAATTGTGCTTTAGCGACTTTCCCAAAGGTGAAGAAGATAGTGAAGAGATCAGAGTCTGCAAGTGAGTAGTCTCAATGTGGGTAGAGACCATTAGTACTCTGAGTCTCTGATCTTAACCTAATAAGATGACAATGTTCGAGGGTTTGGCCAAGATTTGCAGCATGTCAATGGGTGTAAAGTGCAAAAGTTATGCAATGGATGCATGGAATCAGTCCACACTCACCAAATAGAATGTAGGTATTTCTTGTTAAGCATATATCTAACGTTTGGCATTACTCAAAATCAATTAAATATAGCCTAGATGAGATATATACTCTTATGCATTCATTTTCGGAGTGATTTCGTAAATTATACTACAACTTGACACTCAGTTTAAGAGTAGTAAACCAAACCAAATCAACACAAAACACACCCACTATATCCCACTCGTAAAGCAGGTATGTATGAGTAAGAGTGTTAAGTCCAAGTATGAACCGGGGACCTCTAGTGTGTGAAACTCGCATGTTAACTAATTAAATCACCTAGACAACACAATTACAAATATACTCAGTTCAAGAGTAGTAGAACACATAAATGTGATGCCACTGACATAATGCATTAGACTTGAACATCTGGCTAAACGAGCAAGTTAGTCTCTTAGTAGTGTCAAATTTTTCATTCCTGTTAGCTAACAATAAATTAAGATGCAATTGCCATGTCTAATAAATCATTGTCTGAAGGCTTGCTTCTTTCATCTTGTACATTGACAGTGGTGCTACTGCTGCCAAGAGTTGACCATTTAATTTAAGAGTTATAGTTTTTAGTACCTGTGTATCTGTAGGGGTGACACAAAGAACAAGGCACTTTGGTGTTCACTCATTGCTAGAGAGAGAACCAGTTGCTGTCACATTCTCAACGTTTCAAGCGTTTAGAAGGGGGGCTTCTTCCTTCTTCTACATTGCCATTGGTGCTACTGCTGCCAAGAGTCAACCGCTTCTTGTTACTTTCCAAATCATTGTCTGAAGGCTTGCTTCTTTCATCTTCTACATTGACAGTGGTTCTTTCCAAATTATGTTCCGAAGGCTTGATTCTTTCACCTTTCTCATTGTCCGGATTGTTACTTCCCGAATCATTTCCCGAATTGTTACTTTCCCCATCATTGTTCCGTTTTTGTGCTCACTTATCATTTTAATCTCCGTTTCGTAGAGTAGATGAATCCCACAACTTATTTCTTCATCTGAATTCGATATTACTTCAAGTGTATTGTGACCGTCTTCGATTGAGAAGTCTGAACTTGGTACTATTACAATAACTGATCCACCAGCGTAATCCCGAACTTTAATCACATCACTCCATTCAAAACCACTTCTGATATGCTTTATTGAATAAGTGACTACATCCGAAGAAAAGCAAAAGATGATCCCCATCAAATTGTATGATGCACTTGGCTGCAAATCAAATGACATTCTTGACCCGAATACTTTACCTGATTCTTCAAACTCAAATGACCCAATTTGAATTCGAATTGCATGTCCAAATCCAGATAATATCTGTACCATATATTACCAACTTTAAGTATATAGGCTAAATTATCTCCTTTAAGTCAAATTTCAATGGTTTATATAATTTAATTATTGATTTATAAAATTCAAAAAAACATGTTCATTGTTTTTCATTATATTCTATGTTAAAACTGAAATTCTCACCGTACGATATTTTGTAGTTTTTAAATACTTTCTTTCTGTTTTTAAAAATTAAAATTTTATACTATAAATATATAATATAAGTACATAACAGATATATTAAAATATTAATAAAGATTAATAATTCAGAACTCATTAATGACATCTTAACATAAATTTCAAAGTTTTAACATAAATTAATAGTTTAAGTTTCATCATTAACAAATTAAAATATAATATTAATATTATTAGTTTTAAATATACAAAAAAGATTTATTAAATCATATTAACAATATATACTAAATTATATCTCGTGCTGAATATATTATTCTTACAATAATAATTTAGGTTTTATTGGAGTGTTTGTATCGTCAATAATACATTAGGTTATAATTTAAATATAATATTAATCGTGAGTACTTCTATAAAAACATAAGAGAAAATGTTCAAAATATTTCATTTTGTGATCAAATGTCCCTAATTACTAATATTCGGAAATGTTATCATGAACATCGATTTAATACATCACACAAAATGATGTAGCTAATTGTATAGAGACTTGATGTAGCTAAATGCCCACGATTTTGTAAATGGGCGGGCGGATACATAAAAACTTATTATTTTATTTTATAATTTCAGATGTGTTTTTTAGCGTTTTCTGGATTTGAATCAAATGACAGACATATTTATTGATTGTAGTATGACAAGTGTTCTATTCTCGGCATTAAAATTTTATTGTCTAAATTTTTTAGGACATTTAAATGATAAATTTTATGAATGAAATAAACTCCTTCTATAAATATTATATCTTGATACAATTTATATATAAGTAAGTATATTCTGTCAAAAAACTTTTTACATATATGTTATTATTTTATTTTATATAAATATATATATATATATATACATGTAATGACCCGTATTTTCAAATATTTATTTTAATTATTTGTTTACAATTCTATTACCCTTGTGGTTATTATTAATATTTTCGAATATTGTTTTTATTAAAAGTTGTCTCCATTATTTTGATATTAATTGAAATGGGTTTTTAAATTTATGGACATAATATTTTCTACAAAATATACTTGATTTAAATAAATATACCCAAATATTATTTTACATTATTTTTCTTAAATTCTACTTATTTTAGAAAATTTGATTTCCTTCAAAAAGCTTTTCTTTTAATTTCTTTTTATTAGAATATTGGACTATTTAATTGGTTTGCACTAGTATTCTAGCGTTGGGTTATTTTATTTATAGTAATAAGCGGGTTAGGAGTTTATTTTGTGGGTTAGAAACTTTGAAACCCAACTTAGAAATATAAATAGGTTTTAGTTTTCCAAAAATTATTTTATATCAATTTATCCCATCACTTTTCCAAATTAGAGAGAGACAGAGTTGTTTATAAACTTTAGAGCTCAATATCATCTAGCAAATCTGGGTAGATTTCGCATGCAATATAGCAAGGTATGGATTTTTTTAGATTTTTAGAGTTACTCATTTGTTTGATTGGATTTTGGATTTTGTTAATTTATGAAATTTGGGGTTTTATAGTTTTAAATTGGGAGTTTGTAATTTTGCTAATTAATTGAGAGAGAAAGAAAGAGTAAAGTTTTCTACGGATTATTATTTATAGTTGTTGTTTGCCTTCTGCTAAAAGCAAGTATACTTCCACTTTCACTTCTTAAGCTTTGATTGTGACGTGTGGTATGTATGATTGGAAGTCTGCTATGTTTATTGCATTTAAATGTTGTTTGTTTGAGACGTGGTCTTTCGATTGTTTAATATTCGAATTATTCGGTTATTATGATCATAAATTAGAATCTTTAGATTCTAATTTTATTTCCAAGTTGAGTATTATTTTCGAAACTCTACTCTTACTTCATATTCAAATTATTGTTCCAAGCAGTTGTACCTAGTTACTATATTTTTAGAAACTCGATCTCTTTTAAAGTTGTTGACTTATTTCCAAAATATAAAATATATAATTGCTTCCTTTACCACATTTCAAAATCTATTCCTTTTCAAATTGTTCTATTTCAAAAGTGTGGATTTTATATCCTTGATTTCATAAAGATATACAAATATTTCCTTTCAATCTTTAAACTCTCATTATTATGATATTTTAGAAATTTTTATACTTTTTTTCCAAATATTTCAAAGGACCTTGTGTGAGATTCTAAATCTCAATATATTTTTATTTTTAATATTATTATTTTGAGAAACTCTGAGAAACTCCTAAACCTATAATTAGGGAAGTGATTTCCCTTTTTTATAGGAATTTTTATTTCAAAGCTAATTAATCTGAGATTAAAGTTCATTGGTTATTTGGCTTCTTATAATTAGTAAGTTGACTTTATTTGAGATCAACTAAATATTATGAAAGTGGATTTTAAAATGCATAGTGATGAAAGTGGAGGTATTTTGAAATATACAAAGAGATATTTTGAGATGATTATTTGATTAAAACTCTGGTCAAATATGCCTTCGGGAACTTGATTGATTTGGTACTTAATTGTACCTGGCCTTTACGGCATATGATGAAATATTTCCCGTGGGGGTGAAAGAGTCCTCGAAAGCTAGCATATAATTTAGTGGTAACTATAGTTCTAATCAAGCTGCAGGTTATCATCGGTAGCGGTATTTGGATAGGGGTTGATCTCCCTGTTCAGTATTGTGAGTTTATGGAAGATCAGTTAAAATTAAAACATTGAAATGTTGAAGCATGTTCTAAACAGTGACATTATATTTTGAGATATTTCTTATCGTTAAACTTCCATCTCAGTTGTTGTCACTGTTATTTTATTAAATGTTAGGTATTTGGAGAATACTCATGGTTATTTGTTCTAAAGGAGATTTAATACCTATTTTGAGTTAAAAAGTGTGTTTTGAGCAGTGAATATAATCATGAGATATTTCTTATTATTGAAGTTCCATCTCAGTCAATTTCACTGTTCTTTTGTTGAAAGTTGAGGTACTTCTTATTATTGAAGTTCCTTATTTCTGAAATCCATGCCCTTGCCAAATTTTTGATTTTGGCAATTACTGTTTTGTCATGACACCTTATTATCCATTCCTGAATTTATACTTATTCAGCATTGTTTCGCTCACCCCCTATTTTTACATCCCTACAGAGAAGTGGGGGAATCCTAAGGGTAAGGGAAACCTGTAGTGCTGCTTATTGAGCTGCTGAGAATAGTATTTCTATTTTCTGTTGTTTTGCCTTACCTTAATAGAATATCCACCTTAAGACCTTGTTATGTATTCTGAGATTGTATTCAGGATTTTTAAGTGCGAGTTGTTTTATTATTTATATTTATGAAGATGTAATCACTTGAAAGCTAGTATATTGAGATATTTGTATTTGGGTCGTCACAATATATATATATATATATATATATATATATATATATATATATATATATATATATATATATATATNNTATATATATATATATTATAGTATAAAATGAAATACATATTTGTTTTTAGTTATTATTTTAGATTCTTACTTTTTAATATATTTAATATTAATTGAATAAATTTTAATATAAGTAAAATAATTTTTATATATATATATATATACCTGAAAACTTTTTAGCGTGAGAACCGTGAAAATATTTATTAAATTTTGCACAACCATAATAAAAAATGTAAAAAAAATGTTTAGATAAACTTTTTATTATAATTTTGCTTAGTTCTGCACTATTTTTTTCATTTTTTTATTATAGTTCTGCAGAATTTAGTAAAAGTTTTCACGATTTTAAGGCTAAAAAGTTTGCAGTGGAGTGTTACCCTATATATATAGGGTTAAATCTCAAAGTGCTCACTGAAGTGAGAGGCTGGTACCAGATTAGTCACTCTAGTTATCGGCATCTCATTTGCACCACTCTAGTTGACAGTGATGACAAGTCCGTTTGTTTGACTTATTGACTAACGGAAAGTGACGTGGCGGTGACGTGGCAAATCAGAATCGGTGACGTGGCAAATCAGAATCAAATTTTTTTTTAATCTGATTTGATTTTATTCTGATTTCAAAAAAAATTTAAAAAAATTATTTTCAAATTTTAATCTAATTTTAAAATTTTAAAATTTTGAAAAAATTCTTATTCTGATTTTGAAATTTAAAAAAAAAATATTTTCAAATCTTAATCTGATTTTAAAATTTTTTAAAAAAAATTCTGATTTTAAAATTTTAAAATTTTTAAAAAATTCTTATTCTGATTTTAAAATTTAAAAAAAAAATTATTTTCAAATCTTAATCTGATTTTAAAATTTTTTTAAAAAAATTCTGATTTTAAAATTTTAAAAAAATTCTTATTCTGATTTTAAAATTTAAAAAAAAAATATTTTCAAATCTTAATCTGATTTTAAAATTTTTTAAAAAAAATTCTGATTTTAAAATTTTAAAAAAATCTTAGTCTGATTTTAAATAAATTCTGAATATATATTTAATATTTTCTGTTAAAATTTAACGTTTTCCGTTAGTCAACTTGTGTTGACTAACGGCAGTGTCATCACTGTCAACTAGAGTGGTGCAAATGAGATGCCGATAACTAGAGTGACTAATCTGGTACCAGCCTCTCACTTCAGTGAGCACTTTGAGATTTAACCCTATATATATATATATAATACGAATATAATAGTGACATAATATTTATATCCGCTCTTTATCCGTATTTTTTTAATATAATATTATCCGCTTCACATTATTATTCATCAAACTCAATTAATTACTAAATTATTATAATTGATATGGTAACTTCAGAATCACTAAGGCCGATAAAAAGTGTCATCTTTAGATATATCTCATTGAAAATAGTCTTATATATATATATATATTTAGATTCAGATAAAATGTATAATTTAATTTGATCCAATAGATAATTCATTTTCAGGTTTTGTATCTAAATAATATTTACTTTTTTTAACTTTTTTATTAATCTGTTGGTAATAATTTGTTTATGTATTACATATTTAATTAATATATTAGTCTAATATCATTAAAATATTATTAAATACTCACTTTTTGAATTTATTATATTAACTATTCTAATCAAATGTATATTATTAGTTATTCATAAATATAATATGAATCATTATTCTATTTATAACTGATGTTCAAATCACAAAAAAAAAATTAGAAAACAATTGCTGGGAAAAAGAGTGAGAATAGTTACCTAAATAATTTTTTTAATATGAATTGTTCACATGTGCATAATATGAATTTTTTATAATTATATTTTAAAAATATATCACTTGATTTACACATAAAATAATAAAATATTATAAATTTTTATTATATATTATAATATTTATATTTAGTAAAATAATAATTATATAATATTATATGCGTAGTACAGTTATAAACTTGTGATAATTAAAATTCAATTAATTTGATAAAAAATATTATCATGAAAATAATCCTTTCAAAACAAACGAGAAAATATATAGTATTTTATAAGGAGTTTGAGATGAAATAAACCTGAAAGAAGAAAGGGATTTTTAAAGTGGATTCCACGAGAGACGAATTGCAACCTTTCAAGTTCAGATATTTTAAAGAAGTGAGTTCCTCCGGGCCTTTAATCTCCGTCAAACCACTACAATCCTCAAGGTTCAATTTCTCCAATTGTTTCAAATTGGATAGATCTGGTAATGTTTCCAGAGATGTACAACCTCGTGCACTTATGGATTTCAGATTAGGGGAAAGTTCTGAAATGGAAAGCAGATCAATACACCCATCAAGATTAAGTTGTCGTAAACAAGTGAGTTCCTCCAAGCCTTTAATCTCAGCCAAACAACTACAATCCGTAAGGTTCAAATCCTTCAATTGTTTCAAATTGGATAGATTTGGTAATCTTTTCAGAGATGTACAACCCGGTGCCCTTGTGCATTTCAGATTAGGGGGAAGTTCTGAAATGGAAAGCAGATCAATACACCCATCAAGATTAAGTTTTCGTAAACAAGTGAGTTCCTCCAAGCCTTTAATCTCAGTCAAACCACTACAACCCTTAAGGTGCAAGTTCTGCAATTGTTTCAAATTGGATAGATTTGGTAATCTTTTCAGAGATGTACAATATTCCGCCCTTATGGATTGAAGATTAGGGGGAAGTTCTGAAATGGAAAGCAGATCACCACAGTCGAAAATTTCAAGTTGTCGTAGACAAGTGAGTTCCTCCAAACCACTACAATCACAAATGTCCAAATCCTCCAATTGTTTCAAATGGGATAGATTTGGTAATCTTTTCAGAGATGTACAACCTTGTGCACTTATGGATTTCAGATTAGGGGGAAGTTCTGAAATGGAAAGCAGACCACAACAGTTGAAAATTTTAAGTTGTTGTAAACAAGTGAGTTCCTCCAAGCCTTTAATCTCAGTCAAACAACTACAATCCGTAAGGTTCAAATCCTCCAATTGTTTCAAATGGGATAGATTTGGTAATCTTTTCAGAGATGTACAATACCCTACCCTTATGGATTGAAGATTAGGGGGAAGTTCTGAAATGGAAAGCAGACCACGACACGCATCAAGATTAAGTTGTCGTAAACAAGTGAGTTCCTGCAAGCCTTTAATCTCAGTCAAACCACTAGAATTCACAAGGCTCAATTCCTCCAATTGTTTGAAATTGGATAGATTTAGTAATCTTTTCAGAGATGTACAACCTCCTGCCCTTCTGCAAAGCAAACCAATAGACCACTCATCAAGAAAAAGTTGTCGTAAACAAGTGAGTTCCTCCAAGCCTTTAATCAAAACTTTACAATCCCGAAGGTGCAATTTCTCCAATTGTTTCAAATTGGATAGGTCTGGTACTGTTTCTAAAGACCTACACTCCCTCATCGATAACGAATTCAGATTAGGGGGGAGTTCTACAATGGACAGCAGATGATGACAATCAGTAAGATCAAGATCTTCTATGTTTGAGAGCTGACTAATGTCAGGAATCTTTTTTAACATAGTAAGCCCACTTACACGTAGATTTCTTAAGCTTGTAATCATCCCCAGTTGATCTGGCAATTCTTCTAGCTTTTTACAATAACAGATATCTAGAATTTGCAGTGATCTCAGTTTGCAAATGCTGTGTGGAAGAGTTTCAAGGTTCTCGTTACTACGTAAATGCAACTTAACAAGATTACCCAGTCGTCCGATCGAATACGGTAATTTTGAAACGCATAGATTCGATGCTTTGAGCACTTTTAAGGATACAATGTTTCCCAATTTTGTAGGCAATGCTTTTAGACTTTTGCAAGAGTCAATATTTAGAACTTCCAATTTTCTCAACCTCATAATCCTGTCTGGTAGACTTCTTAGATTTTCACAATGCTCCAAATCCAACGAAACAAGACTCGCCAAACTTCCAATTGAATCATGGACCTCCTCCAAACTTTCACACCATGAAAGATCTAAACTTTCAAGACACGGTAATCTAATGAAATCTGGTGTTGTGGTTAAATTTCGAGAACAACTCATGTTTAAAGTCTTTAACTTTTCCAAAACCCCTGGAACCTGTAAATGTAAGTACAGGTGGTTAAATTATCATGTTCAAGCACTTCCAAAACCTATAAAAATGAGTGCAATCGAGAGATATTAAATCATAAATTTTCATGCAAATTCCCATATACAAGAGACATACTCAGAGTACCTACCATGTTTCCCGCCCATATTGATTCCATTTTGCTGTATGGTAACTCAAGGGTAACTAGTGTTCGCGGGTAAAATTTAGAAGGTAAATATTCCAGAGGGCAACGCACCCAGTAGAGCCACCTTAAATTTTCAAATGCTTTTTCAAAGCTTCCCGTGATATTTACTTTGTTGAGGGAGAGTAATCTTAAGTTACTCATCCCTTTGAATGATTCGGCATCAACTTCCTCGGAAAGATCGTAATAATCGCGAGAGCTGATACCTTGAATTGCTTCTGTTCCCTAACAGATATATCATAGAGAAAATTTGATGGCGAGTGGTAAATAAATAAATTAAGTACAATGAAAATGTGCTACAATGTTAGTTACCTTACGTTCCTTCAACACATATTCGATCTTAGGAGCAAATTAACATACATTGATAGGTATAATGGATGCTATTTTATCATATTAAGTCGCATGAATCTGAATAATTATTGTAGATCAGATTTAATGTAGAACCACAAAATTGTGAGAACCAAAGAGGTTCTGCACTTTTATTGTGTAGTGGTTTTGCAATTTTTGTTCAGCAGAACCTTTGGTTCTCACGTTTTTTGTGGATATCATTTGAACCAAAGCCTGTATAGAGATCAGAGATGTATATATATTGATATTACCTTGTTATTCTTTAACACGGTCTTTATATCTTCTGCTACCCATAATCTACTATGTTTTCCAGGCTCATCAGGACAGTTGTTCTGTGCGATTCGCCTGCCCATATCGCGGAGCAGATCATGCATCCACAATCCATTACTATCATTGATCGTTAGTAGACATCTTCTGATTAGAAAGTCAATATGAAGATTGACGAACGTATAATAAGTTTCTAATACTTTAACAACCTCTTCTTTGCCCTTGCCAATGTGAAAACAAGCAATATCAAGGAATATTTCCTGCAGCATAGGGTCTTCTGATTTCAACGCATCAAAGCTTATCATGAGTTTTTTCTCAATATCGTCTAAAGGAACTCGACTCAATTTGTTAATGAACTGTTTCCATTCTTCTTCATGTTTTCCCAGCAAGTTTGAGCCAAAAACCTGAAGAGCTAATGGAAGCCCTCCAGCACGTTGTAGAATTTCTTTGGACATTTCTGCCAACGTACAAGGTATTTTGTTGTCTTCAAATGCATGTTGGGCAAAAAGTTGACACGATTCTTCATCATTCAGTTCTTTTGCGCTGTATTTGGTTTGTACTTTAATCAAGTCCAATAAATCTTTATTTCTTGTTGTTATCACAATCACGCTCCCCAAAGCAAATGATCCTTCTAAATATTCCAGTGCCGTTCGGTTGTTTAAATCATCAATAACAAGAAGGACTTTTTTTGAACAAATTGTTTTTCTTATCAACTCAATTCCTTGGTCCTTATTGTCAATATTAAAGTTATTACACTCTAGAACATCAACAATAAGTTTATTTTGTAAACTTTCTATGCCATTTTCTCTCGCTGAGACTTCCCTAACATTTGCTAGGAAGCAGCTGCCCTGAAATCGCTGATAATTTTTGTTATACACAGCTTTAGCAAGAGTTGTTTTGCCAACTCCACCCATACCATATATACCAATCTTAGTGACACCTTGTGGGGAACTACCAAACAATGCTCTTATGTCTTTAACACGAGAATCCAACCCAACTGGATATTTGGCAACATAGAAAGTCTTGGGATTTATTATGTGTGCAATCCTATCAACAATTTTTTTGATAACATCAGCTTCAGAACTGCAAAATGCAAATGAGATCTTGATGAAGTACCCCATGCTGGATGCAAAGACTATAAATTCGTTTTTTTGGGAATGGTGATCCAGAAGTATTATGAAAAACGTGTTTTGATGCCGTATGGCTGTTGTACTTTCACACTTAATATTTATTGCTGTAGAGCACATATTTATGAAGCCCCACTTTCTTTGGTCGGAGAATTTTAACATAACAGACAATTTTGACAATATAAACTAATTATTGAGTGTACAAAATATAAGGATCAACATTCAAATTTTTTGCCTAAACTTGTTTTTGATTCGGAAATTAATAGGAGCATCCATTTTCATACAACCGATCTCATATCTGTTTTTAAAAACAGATGTATGGTACCCGAAAAATATAATTGGTGTTACAGACAACTATATTTGACAAACACTATATTAATTCATGCATGCCTAATTTCCAATTATTGGGGAAACGTTGGTGTTACCGACAATTTTGACACACGGACTAATTTAGTATACAGAGTACAAATATAATGACAAACATTGAAATCTTAACATAAATCTCTGATTGCTATAACAAACTCTAGCTTTAAACCATGCAGATAAGTTTGCTGTTTTGTTAAAATGAAGAAAGCACATACATGATTCAGGTGTTTTTCCTGAACTTATGTTTGACACTTGACATGTAAGTTAAAATCCATTCGAACAAAGAAAGACAGCATAATTATTATTTTTAAAGTACCTGTTTATAGGTATATGGTACCCTGAAATGCCGGCGACTTCATTTAGTGTAGAGCGCCATTTTTTGACTTCCTCCAAATCATATCGAGTTTGGTGTTTTTCAAAAGCTTCTTGAAAACTCGCAGTCTGGTGTCTAATGACAGATGGATCAATGTCTTCTTGAACACTCGCAGTCTGGTGTCTAACGATAGGTGGATCAATGTCTTCTTGAAAACTCGCAGGCGGGTGTCTAATGACAGATGGATAAATGTGGTAAAACACAGGAATGACTAATCTTTCCATCCGTTTGTAACAGGCGAGGATGTCTACTAGCTCTTTGAGGCACCAAGATGAAGTAGCATAGTTTTCCGAGAAGACAACAATGTAAATCTTGGATTCCTGAATAGCTTGAGGCAATGCACGTGAGATTACATCTCCGCTGCGTAGCTCAGGATCATCCTTATATGTTCGAATGGCAGGGCGTTTTAAAGCTTCGTATAGATGATCAGTAAATGAATATCTGGTATCTTCACCTCTGAAACTCAAGAAAACGTCATATCGAGTAGGGGGAGGTGAAGTTGGATTATGACTAGTGGAAGCCATGGATTCAGATCAGAAACAACTACTGGTAAGATTATAGCGTACAAGATGATGAATGTATAATATAGTCAAGTCAACCCCAGAGGAAAAGAGAGATGATTATATGATAAATGTATGGCTGGCTGGCTACAATAAAGGCTGGCTACAATAAATGGATAGCTACTCGCTCCATCCTCCCGTATTAACAATCTTTTTTGAAAAAATAAAAAATTATTTGTATAATAATTTTTCGTGCGTATTATATTTATTATGATTATTTTATACTAAATAAAGTAAGTTTTATATTGAAAATGATAAAAAAAAAGTAGGTTTGAATTTTTTTATATTGAAAATAGAAATTGACAATTATTATGGAAATTCCCCCCCCCCCCCAAAACAGACTAATATTATGGGACAGGGGGAGTAGTTAGCTACTACAATAAATCAATAGCTATGATAAAAGGATCTTTCTAGCGTGTGTTAGTCATTTACAATACTTTTATGAGATGACTTATTTTTATTAGTGAGAATTTTTGTGCATACAGGAGATCCATTATCATTAATAAATTAGAGCGAATGAGTATTTGACAACTCATTTTTAATTGTATGCCCTTGGACATACACTAGAAAAACCAATAATAAAATATCAGGATTCCTGCCTTTCAATTAATGTATAATTTTACATTCCTCTCATTTTTTGGGATTTAAACTTAAATTTGTATATTAGTCAAATATTTTATTATACTTAATTCAAGTTCATTTTTTTATTTTTTACAAAGGATCCTAAATGATTTATAAAGAATGATTTATCAAAGAGTAATTTTAGCGGTATCAAATTGGATCCCAAAATTGTTTTCAAATTACATAGGACTTAATTTTATTAGTAGTGTGCATACTAATACATGCGGGCTTTATATTATTTTTTAGGAAATGATCAATAATATATTGACAACTCGTGATTTGAAAATATTCGAGATGAATAGAGAGCAATTTTTCTGGTCAGGTAATGGAAGCCAGGTAGGCTAAAAATTACTTTAACTATTACATTGAATTTTTTCTTGTCATTTGTATTTGTATATGTATCTATATCTGTATGATTATCCGGTAACGTGAAACAACATATATTTGATCTAATTAATACTGTGAAAAAATTAAAAATAAATATTATAAGGTACAATTTTATGGAACCGTAAAAATTAACTAAAATTTATTTTTCAATTTTGACAAAATATATAGAAATTATCACACGAGAACTCCAGCAATTTCCCTATAATTATGACACGAAACCAACAAAAATAAACGACTTCGTCTCAACATAAATTAAAAAGTCAACCTTCCTCCCATCACCATGAGTTGGTGTTGAGTCATTATTAGAAGGCGACTTCCCCATCTTCCAATCACCATCCTATCCCAGTACCATTACTTCTCTCAAATACTTATAAATTATTTATAATTTATATATCATTTATTAATCACCATCCCATCCCCATACCATTATTTCTCTCAAACATAAATGTAAGGCTCGCTGGCTACAATAAATAGATAACTACTCTCTCTCGTCCTATATATATATCTCGTTGAACTTTTTATACGTAATTTTAGGTGCTTTGATCATATAGTTAAAATTGATATTTTTTAAATTTTCTTTTTCTGAATAAAAATATAATATTTAAATTTTAATTCAAAAAAAGAAAATTTAAAAAATATTAACTCTAACTATGTTGTCAAAGTACCTAAAATTACGTGTAAAAAATCAAACAATGTATAATATAAACAGAGGGAGTAGTTAGTTAGCTACGATAAACGGATAGCTAGTTAGTTAGCTACAATAAATGAATAGCTAAGATAAAATTACTTGGGTATTTATTAAAGATATTAATTTTTAAATTTTTTTTATGATTTTTTTTGAATTTTTTTGTAAAAATATGATTTGTAACTAAAAATAATCAAATTTAATTTTTTATATACGATTTGTAGTCAAATACAACGGAATGTAACTATTTTTTGAATAAAATTAAAATTATTCATGATTACATTTGATATTTGATTTTAATTCCGGTTGAATCGGTTGTATTTTTATAAAAATAAACTAAAAATCGTATTTTTGCAAAATATAAAATAAAAAGAACATATAAATTTTTCTGTATTTTTCCAAGAAAAGCCCAAATTACTTTAACTATTACATTGATTTTTTTCTGGTCATTTGTATTTGTATCTGTATGACTATCCGGTAACGTGAAACACCATATATTTGATCTGATTAATACTGTGAAAAAATTAAAAATAAATATTATAAGGTACAATTTTATGGAACTGTAAAAATTAACTAAAATTTATTTTTCAATTTTGACAAAATATATATAAATTATCACACGAGAACTCCAGCATTTCCCTATAATTATGAGGCGAAACCAACAAAAATAAACGACTTTGTGTCCACATAAATTAAAAAGTCAACCTTCCTCCTGTCACCATGAGTTGGTGGTGAGTCATTATTAGAAGGCAACTTCCCATCTTCCAATCACCATCCTATCTATCACCAATATGATTATTTGGTGGCCAATCACTAGTAGAGATGTCAATAACAAAAGAAAAAAAAGAGAGAGGTGTTAATATTCGATGGATTCTCATATATTTGATAAATTGTGTAAGATTGTGTTGGAGTATATACATTTTATTTCAAATGACAAAATTTAAATTATCATTTCAAATTTTAAATTTTATATTAATATTTGAATATCTTAAATTTTTAAAAAAAGATTTTTAAAATAAATATAGATAAATTACCTAAAATTATATGCATTTTTAGTACAAAAATTTAATGGTACTTTCGTAATAAATAGAATTCATCCTCCTATATTTACAAAAATAGCATTGACAATGTATTATATTTTTTGTAATTTTAGAAAGGTAAATTTAGAATTCATTTAACTTTAGAATCATTAAACTCAATTTTAAATGAATTCTAAATCTAAATTTTATTAATTATTTAATCATGTTATTTAATAAAATCCAGAATTTTAAATAAAATCTATGTTCTTAACTAGATCATGATATAAATAGATCTAGTTGGGACTAAAGTGTTCATCTAGTAATTTATGTTCAAGTTTGTATTAAAATATGTACTACTATAATACGATAGTTCAGTTAAACAGTGTAAGCANTCCTAAATTTCCATCCATAATTACGGGGATACGCAAGTGGCGCACCCCGTATGCACCTCTGTCAGTCACATCAATTGCACAGGATACCGGCACTTAGAGCATCTCCAGTGGGAGAGCCCAAGTCCACTTACATGTGGGTCCTTTTTAATGCCACATAAGCATGAAGTGGACTTTCAAAAAAATGTTCATTTCACTCCAATGCACAAGCCCACTTCCACTTACAAATGGGTCCCCTTTACAAATAAGGAAAGTACAAGAGACTAAGAAAATTTGTTTAAAAATGATTAAAATAATGAAAAATGAGTAATTGGGCAATGCCCACCATAGTGGCCATGGCCAGTTTTTTCATATGCATGCAATGCAAATAACCACTTATTTCATAGGGCCAAGTCACTTTTAGTGTCCCGATGTGTTAAATGGGCACCCATTGTGGGTGCTCTTATACCCCAAGTAGATACACGCATATAAAATAATTATTGATAATCTCGGGGGATGCTCACTTTGATCTTGTCATAATTACCTACTAACATGCAATACAACTCATTTAAGCGGTTCACTATAATGCCTCCGTACTTGGACTACCGATGAAACCAAAATGTAGCAAGTGATGGCCAAAAAACAGAGGTGCACCCATCCTAGCTGCAAGCTTTGCCAGTGATGACCAAGCCAGTTTGCTTTCATGGTAGGCTGGTAGAAGTTTGTCTTAATTTAAGAAATGGTATAAACTTTCACCAATTTGGATGTATCACAAACTATAAGGTTTTCTGAATCACTTGGGGTGGTGCAGAGCCAATTTACCTGTATAGTAAGATGTATATTGGTCAAGAGAAATTTCAATTACAAGTTAAGAAAAGTAAAATTTCAAATTGTAAAATGAAACTAACTTTTCGGGTCAAATTGATGTCGAGATGTAGCAGATCATCGTTGCTGCTAGTTTGAAAAGGATCAATATAAGCAGACCAATTCCAAGCCTTCACTGATTTGTCATTTCCGCCAGATATATGTACTTCCCTTTCTCTCCAAACATAGAAAGTGTTCTGAGCAGTAAATTGTATTAGGATAACGATATTAAAGAAAATTACCGACATNAACGTAGAAAGTGTTCTGAGCAGTAAATTGTATTAGGATAACGATACTAAAGAAAATTACCGACAGAATTTAAGTACTTACACACAGGAAACAGCAGCAGTATGCCCTCCACAAGTGTAATCTAAATTCAACTTCTTTTTCTGACTTCAATCCTCGGATTCAGTATCCGAGGAGGAAACACTGCCTTTCGATTTTGATTTACTGTGCTTTTGATGTTTTGACAAACTTTTCAAGTTGGTAGAACTAAGTTCTGATTCTATATCAATCACACTAACAATACCATCACCCCTACCTACAACACATATTTTGCCTACCCTGTCGAACATATCAATTTCAGGAACTGCTATGGAATGGACAAAGGCCGGGTTGAAGCATTGTTCTGCATTTTCTATAGGATTGACATCAGGCTTTCCTGTGACAAGAACAAGACTAATATCACCAAATAAACATTGTGATGATCTAATTGTCTCTTGTATGTAAAAGATAAACACCATAGAAAAATGAGATTTTCATAGAATTGATAACTTCAAGGTTCTAATCTTTCTCTAAATAAGTTGGTTTTTTATTGTAACAGTACCTAATTCGGTATAAACAATTTGAGGTTAATTGAAAGGTATAATATCATGTCTTGCAATCTGTCATTAATAAAATAATCCACAACTAGCATTACTACACAAGTTTTTTCCTCTATTGTGTCAAATTTTATGCTTTTCAGATTTCACAGATTCATTTACGTTGTGTTGGGTTGGGGAGAATGGAATGAGAAATTAAAGGGGACAATGGAGTTTAGAGGGAAGATTTAAAAATACGAGTATATACAAATTTTCTGTAATAAGAATTGTGAAGGAACTGGGAATGGTGGGGAATGGAATAAAGGAATGAACCCATATCATAGTTCAAATTTTATTGCATTCCCTCGAATTTCATTCATCCCAACCAAACACAACATTGAAGTCGTATATTAAGCATTCAAGCAGCGATATGCAGCTTTTTGCAGTATAAATAAATGCCTGAATGATAAGGTAAACGAACCGAAGTCTAAAACTTTAAGTGGTCGTCCTTTTGAAAAGTCCCACAGAACGAGCTTCGAATCAAGTCCACCTGTTATGACTGAAAAAATGCCGCCAAAGAGATTACACATCAAGGAAATTCAGACGCAGTTTTACGAACTTCAGATTTCAGGAAAACACATAGCAGTTAATTAAAAGACTCAGGCATCTGGCATGAGCACCAAGTCCCTACAACATATAAATACCTTCCCAAGATCTCCAAGGAAGAAACTGCACAGTGCTACATATCTGAAGATGGCAGTTAAAGCAACATATATCATAGTTTTTTCCACATCAACAACTCAGTCAATGTAGTGAAACAAACTTTTAACAGGGTAAGGGCCAAGGGGTGAATGCAAATGAATCATCATTTTTCTTTTTCAACGCTATTAAACAGAAGGAGATCAAACTCGGAAGGACGAAATAAGAATGCAAATGTAGGCAGGTTTGAAAGAAAAGGACAAGTAGAACACCAGCTAAACTCCATGTCCCAATGCTGGCAAAACATTTAAAATATTGTAATGAATTGTCAATAAAATACAACAGACATAAAATTATTGGAAAGGATACACTTTCATGGCTATTTCTTAATGTTTTAAAAGGGTGGTGTTGACGAATGTCAATGATCTGCATGGAATAATTATCAGTGATTCCACACCCGATGTGATATATTTGTTCCTGAAACTAGTTTGTGGCAGGAACTATAAATAATGTGCATGTATCACAAAATATAATTCTTTTAACAAACTAGTTTGAGGTAGGAAGCTCAGTGATAATCACCCATCACAACAAACGAGGATAAATTTTATGTACACAATCACATACCGAGTAGATAGACATAACTTCTCTTTTAGTGTAGTCTAAGAAGCATGAGTGTGGGTTTGGGTGCGGGTGCATACGGGAATACCGGAATTCAGAAAATTCAAAATTATGGGGATTGGGGAGCGGGAGATACGGGAATTATATATATACATATGCACACATATACAATTCATCAACGAAACCAAGAGTTGCATTCAAATTAAACTAGACAGTCAAATACATAAGTTAATTATACTTGATAATTAAAAGACATATCTTTACCAATACCAATATGTTCCTTTTATACATGCTAACCTTTCAACACTATTAATTCTGATTTTACTAACTGAATGTTAACCATTACAAAAAAAGAACGGAGATCAGTAGAGAAAGAAATCGGCACCCAACCCTTCAATTGTTTTGTAAGTCTTCGTTCTTTTACACTGACTGAAAACTTACCAAAACCATTCCACACCCCCTGAATTCAGACCAAGAAATACAGGGATATGCCGGGTGGGGAATCCCGTATGTACCCAGCCGCACCCGGTGCACAGTGCACCATGTAAGTGCTGCACCCATGCTTCCAAGGTTGACATTTGAGAAATCACAATATTCTCTTCTTTTCAATCCTAATGTTAAATCTATAGCTTTCTGGTCTAATATATTAAATATTATATATATAGGTCAGATTCAAAAACAACCAGAGCTTATGCATTGTTTCTAAGTTAGTGTTCTGCACCTTTTTGCTGCAGAACCTATGATTCACCTGTTCTCATTTTGTGATTAAGTTTCAGAGCCATATATGATTAGTTTTCATTTGAGCATTTTTCTCTTCTATGTCTTACTAAGGACAAGTCTAATGACGATGACTTTCCTTCACAAAAATTTACATAATGGAGCACTAAAAGTAACAAACTGAATAATTATGTATAGTGATGATTCTTTCTTTTATGAACAAAAAAATAAATATAATCAAGTACGTTCTCTAATGCAGTCATCTTATTTATCCTCTTTCACTTGGAAAGTTTCAAAGTTACAGTTGCTATTTATCAATAATTTTAAGGTTATGTAAGAAGGGGGATGTGCCATATTGTATGGATGAAAGAAAATAAATAAAAAGTTAATTGTTTACTAGTCAGATAGTAATACCTTAACATCACCACCATCATCGGCCGCAGCAATAAAGGATGACTTTGAACTGCAGACAATCTGCATCAAGAGCACCAAGATTGTATTTTAAGCTAACATATGCATAAACTAGCAATTAGGTCATAACTACTCACAAGAGATGGTGTACGGGGAGGACAATATGATAACTTCAACAGGCTAGTCAAAAGATTGAGAAACATATAAGATAGACACAAATTATTTGATATGGGAATCAATAAGAATAAAGGTGAGAAAAATGAAACATAAAAATGACATTGGATTATCACCGACATTAGAAGCATAATGAATATATAGATTTGTGGACCGAACTTATTATGCATAATAACTTCTTCCTAAAAAGTAAAATGAATGTTAAGGAGATAAATTGAGATATTAAAATCATATAATTACCTGATTAATCTCCTCTTTGTTGTAGTTATAACTTTCTATCGGCTTCCATGACCCCGCCTACCAAGAATATATTATTAGTATAGAGTCTGAAATCATATTACATTTTAAAACACAGACACAAATATATACATATTAGGTAAAGTTCCATTTTTTATATTTAGCATATCGGAATCTATCACCCTAGATTGGTGGGTGCTGTATGTCTATCAAGATATATAGCCAACATAAATTATGAAAATTCTTAGGATTAGCTCGCAATGACCGATCCTAAGAATTTGCCGGGCTTTAGCCTAGTGAATATCCTTCATTCCTTCTCACCTAGGTAATAAGAGGTCAAGGATTCAAGCTTCAATGGAGGCATGTGCGTACGGGTTTTAATTCCTGTAATTGATCATAAGTCAAAAAAGGGCAAGAAATGATCAACTATATGAATTATCTTGATATGCATATTAGGTTGATAGGTCAGCACTGCTTATAATAATCACATGGTTTCTAATTTTCCATCACCACCACTTAAATTGGAGGTGAACTATATAAAAAGGCACGCAGCTTCACATCAGCTAATTCCATTTATCTGTCTCGACCGAGTCAACGTAAGCATCGCAGCTCTAAACAATTCTTTTCAACTTACACATCCATTGTAAATGATACAAAATACCACTTATCTAGCTAAAAACAAGAATGATTAAAAATTTGTAGCAAAGAGAATAGCAAATGGTAGATCCTTATATGCTTACTTGATGCACGTCAAAACTCTTGAATTCATTCCCAGTTGATAGATAAATTATATCTTCATTATCTGTAACAGGTCAATTAAAAATGCAAGAGATTAATTTGCACAAAAAATAAATGCAAGAAATGTGACATATTACATACAAATTGTAAAACCTAAAAAGTAGTAATACAATTCCCACATTAAAATTACATTACTTTAATCATGTTTTGTCATTAACAAAATAAATCACCCATTTTTCTGCACTGGACCAACGGATAAATATCAGAACACGAAAAAGAATATCAATCCTATACATACAATACATTAATTCAGGAAGTAGTATAAACAATATCGGAACACCGAAAAGTTAATCCACATACCAACACCGAAATGTAATGATTTCGGGTAGCTAACCTTGTTTAAAACATAAAGAAGAAACAGGACCATCACCAACATTCATAACAAACAAAACATCTTTGCATCTCAAATCAAACCAACAAACACAACCATCCTGTCAAAAACATCAAAAAACACACTTTTTGTCAGTTATATCAAAAAGGGGTTTAACATATACTTACAATTTGTGTGTGTATAGAGTTTACATATAGTTTGAAGGCAAGAAAGACATAATAGTGAAAAGGGCACCTCTCCAGCAGTGGCAATGAGGCCTGGGCGTTGATTAGAGGCAATACAGCAAGTGGTTGAGCTCTTGTGACCTTTAAGTTTTCTTGCTGCTGCTGCCATTCAAACCCCCCTTCTTTTACGATTCACAATTATATGATTCAGTGTGTTTAATGGGACCAGACCCAACGGGGAAGATGAAGTACCCATATCTTTTAATGTGGATACAGACCATTAGTACCCTGTTCCTAATCTAAATAAATCCCAGTTTAATACTGTTGTTGTACTTTTACCCCCTCATCATTTTAATCTCAGTTTTCGTACACTAAATAAATCCCATAATCTATTTCTTCTTTTGATATTACTTCTAAGTCTATTGTGACCCTCTTCCATTGACAAGATTGAACTTGGTACTATTAAAGATATAAATTAATTAAAGATATGAGTGATAATAAATTAATATAATTTCATTTAATATAGATAAATATATTATTTGGACCTGTAAAACTTAGTTATAGAATAAATTACAAATGATGGTTGTATTTTACATCGATTTTAAAGTAGTGGCTAAATTTTTGAATTCTCAATATAGTAACCAACCTTTTTTCACGCATTTTAAAAAAATAGTTTCCGTTAAATTTTGATCGTGAATTAATATATATAAAAAGTAAATTACAAATTGGTGGTCATACTTTATACTAATTTTCAAATTATTGACCAAATTTTCAAATTATCAAAATAGTGACTAATCTTACAATAAACAAATGGATGCAAACACAATTTTGAAAATCCAAAAATTTAACCACTATTTTAAAAATCCTGCAACAGATGCGTACAATCAGTGAGATCAAGATGTTCAATGTTTGAAAGCTGACTAATATCAGGAATCATTTTTAACTTAGTAGCCCCCTTGTATTCAGCCTCCTTAAGCTTGTAATCATCCCCAGTTGATCGGGCAATTTTTCTAGTTTTCTACACTCACTAATATCTAGAAGTTGCAGTGATCTCATGTTGCAAATGCTGTCTGGAAGAGTTTCAAGGTTTTTGTTACTACTTAAAAGCAACTTAACAAGATTAGTCGGCCGTCCAATTGAATCCGGTAATTTTGAAACGTATAGTTCCGGAGCATTGATCACTTTTAAGGATTCAACGTTTCCCAATTCTGTAGGCAATGCTTTTAGACTTTCGCAAGAGTCAATATTTAGAATTTCCAATGCTCTCAAGCAACAAATACTGTCCGGAAGACTTCTTAGATTTTTACAGAATCCCAAATCCAAGGAAACAAAACTCGCCAAACTTCCAATTGAAACATGGACCTTCTTCAAACTTGTACAACCTGCAAGATCTAAAGTTTCGAGACACGGTAATCTATTGAAGTCTGGTGTTGTGATTAAATTTGGAGAATACCTCATATTTAAAGTCTTTAACTTTTTTAAAAAACCGGAAACCTGTAAATATAATTGCAGGTGGGAGAAAATCAGTGAGATGTACGTTATATGGATTATCATATACAAGCACTTATAAAACCCTATAAAAATGAGTGCAGCAGAGAGAAATTAAATCATTCATTTTCGTGCATATTCTTCTATACAAGACATGTACTCAGAGTACCTACCGTGTTTCGCTTCCACATTGCTTTCATTTTGCTGTGAGGTAACTCAAGGATAACTAGTTTTCGCGGGTAAAATTCAGAAGGTAAACATTCCGGAGGACAATACGCCCAGCGGAGCCACCTTAAATCTTTAAATGTTTGTTTAAAGCTTCCTGTGAGATTTACATTGTTGAGGTGGAGAACTCTTAAGTCACTCATCCTTATGAATGATTCGGCGACAAACGTTACTCCCTTAACTTCATGCTCGTTATAGAATTCGCCAGTGATAATACCTTGAATTGCTTCTGTTCCCTAACAGATATATCATAGAGAAAATTTGATGACTACTTGTAAAGAAATAAATGTTGAAATAGATGTAGTAGAGTGAAAAAGTGCTACAAGGTTAGTTAACTTATGTTTCTTCGAAATGTATTCAATCTTAGGGGCAAATTAACATACATTGATAGGTATCGGAAGTTAATGGATGATGTTGTATCATATTAAGTCACATGAATCTAAAATCTTTGATGTGTATCAGATTTCAATGGATGACCACAAAATTGTTAGAACCTTGATAACCAAAGAGGTTCTGCACTTCTATTGTGTAATGGTTCTGCAATTGTTATTCGGTCGAACCTTTGGTTCTCATGCTTTTTGTGGATCTCATTTAAACAAAAGTCTGTATAGAGATCAGAGATGTATATAGGTTGATATTACCTTGTTATTCTTTAACACATTGTCTATATCTTCTGATACCCATATTCTACTATGTTTTCCAGGCTCATCAGGACAGTTGTTGCGTGCGATTTTCCTGCCCATATCACGAAGCAGATCATGCATCTCCAAATTTCCCAACTCATCGACTGTTATTAGATATCTTTCCTTTAAAATGTCAATATTACTAATGATTTGTGTATAACAAGTTTCCATTATTCTAAAAACCCAGTCTTCCTCATTCCCAATGTAAAAACATGCAATATCTAGGAAAATGTTTTGCAAACATGGATCAACCGATTCCAACTCCTCAAAGCTGAGCATAAGTGTTTTCTCAACACCTTTAATGAAATCTTGCTTCAATCTTTCAATGAACTGTCTCCATCCCTCCTCAGATTGTTTAAACAAGGCTGAGCCAGAAATCTGAAGAGCTAGCGGAAGGCCTCCAACACGTTCTATAATTTCTTTGAAGAGTTTGATGAATGCATCCGATATTTTATCTTCTCCGAGAATGCATGTTGGGTAAAAAGTTGGCGTGACTCATCTTTATCCATTACATCTACCTTGTATTTTGCTTTAACTTCTATTCTATCCAATAGATCTTCATTTCTGGTTGTTACTATGACCATGCTTACCGTAGTAAATGATGGTTCTAGGTATCTTAGTGCTTCTGGGTCGTCTAAATCATCAATAACAACAAGGACTGTTGTCGAACAAATTCTAGCCCTTATAAACTCAATTCCTTGGTCAACATTATCAATCTCAATTTTTTTGTTGGGCTTAAGAACATCATTAATAAGTTGTTGTTGTAAACATGCGAGACCTTTTGTTCTTGAAACCTCCCCAACATTTTCTAGGAAGTAGCTGCCTGAAAATCGGCGATAGATTTGGTTATACACAGCTTTGGCTAGAGTTGTTTTGCCAACTCCGCCCATACCATATAGACCAATCCTAATCACGCCTTCCGTATCACTGTTGAACAATTCTGTTACACCTTTAACACGGGATTCCAGCCCAACTGGATATTTGGCAACATCCAAAGTTATGGGATTTATTTCATCTAAAACCCGATTTTATCGATAACATCAGCTTCAGAACTGCAATGCAAACATTTAAAGTGTAGATCGTCAAGACTTGAGGAATATTCTGTAAATGGTGATTTTGAAAACAAGTTTAGTTTTACACTAGTTATATAGGATCAATAGGTCTTTCTCTCATTTCATTCATTTTGTTATCTCCTTTCAATACATGGATCTGTTCTCTTTATAACAGAGACTGATTTTTACTACTACTATGGACCACTGTCCTTCTGGAGTACTACTGAGAGAAGAGACAAAATGAAAATAACAACCACCCTAGAATCAGACAAAGATAGCTAAACATTTTTGCATCATCCTGGGATCATGTGTACTGTCAAATATAGCCTAATGGACTGGACCAGCAACAATTACTTGGGCTTTGGGCTTCAACACTCCCCCTCAAGTTGTGTGTGTTGGAACATGAACACCTAGCTTGTTTAATAGGAATTGGTGCTGCTCTGTGGTTAACACTTTAGTAATACATCAGCTACTTGCTCTGTGGTTGAAATATAGGTAGGTTTGATTTGTCTGCAACAGCTTTCTCCCTGATAAAGTGACAATCTATTTCCACGTGCTTGGTTTTTTCATGGTGTACTGGATTAGCAGCAATGGCCAGGGCAGCTTTGTTATCACAAAAAATGGTTGTAGCATCCAAGTGTGAAAGTCCAAGATCTTTGAGGAGTTGCTTCACCCATAATACCTCACATACAGTCATGGCTAAGGATCTATATTCTGCTTCAGCGGTTGATCTAGCCACAACTGACTGTTTTTTAGATTTCCAAGCTATAGGTGACTTCCCCAAAATAATACAGAATCCAGAAGTAGACCTCCTTGTGTTTGGGCATCCAGCCCAATCACTGTCACAATAGGCTTGTAGCTCAGCTGCAGAGTTCGATGCAAGTAGTATGCCTTGGTCTTTTGATCCTGCAAGATATCTAAGTAATCTTTTTGCAGCTTGAAAATGGACAGATGTTGGGTTATGCATGAACTGACTAAGAACATGGACAGTAAATGCAATATCTGGCTTGGTAATGGTAAGATAAATCAACTTTCCTATGAGCTTTTGATAAATTTCTGGATGAGGAAGTGGTTCTCCAGTAGTAGAGATGAGCTTCACATGAATGTCCATAGGTAACTTCAGAGGTTTGCATTTAGTCATTTTGAACTCTTCAAGGATATCATTAATATATTTCTTCTGAGACAAAAAAATGCCTTGAGGACTCCTGTCAACTTCGATTCCCCGGAAATATCTAAGCTCACCCAAATCTTTTATCTTGAATTGAGAACTAAAAAATTGCTTTGTTTCTTTAATAACCATACTATTGCCAGTGACAATCAAATCGTCCACATAGGCTAATACAGCTGTGAAATTTCCATTTTCTGATTTAGTAAACAGAGTGCAATCTGTCTTAGATTGAGAGAACCCATTCTTCTTCAATGCTGAACTTAGTTTATCAAACCACAGCATAGGTGATTGCTTAAGACCATAAAGTGTCTTAAGTAATCTGCACACCTTAGATTGCCATTTAGACTGATCAGTGTACTTTCCAGGAGAATTAATGTCAAATCTGAATCCTACTCCTTCATAGCCAGGCGGAAATTTCATGTACACCACCTCATTTAAATTTCCATGTAAAAATGCATTTTTTACATCCATTTGGTGAGTGAACCATCCATGCATAGCAGCTACAGCCAATAAAGATCTTACCGTTGTCAACTTTGCTACAGGGGCAAAAGTTTGGTTGTAATCAATACCAAATCTTTGTTTGTTTCCCAACACTACCAGCCTTGACTTGTATCTAGTGCTTTGTCTTTGAGGATCAAACTTGGTTGTGTATAGCCATTTGCACCCTATAGCTACTTTTCCTGGAGGAACATCAGTGACTTCCCATGTATTGTTACTTTCAAGTGCATCCAATTGCTCATTCATGGCTTGGAGCCAATGAATATGCTGAGCTGCTTCTTTGAAGTGTTTGGGGTCAGGTGTCTTGGATACTGTGTTCATGCCGTTGTTCTTCTAACATAGTTGGCGCTCATTTGATAATCGCTATGCCAAGAGGGCGCTTTATGTTCTCTGCTAGACCTTCTGATAAATGGCTGGTCCATAGTTGAATTATCATTTTCTGAGCCTGTCTCGTTATGCCATTCACTTGTTTGATTTTCGTACTCATAGTCATCCCATATGACTTGAGTATCCATGTTTTCTTCATTTGTTGTTTCTGTGTCTTTCACAGATGTGGATTGAAACACATGATAAGGGTATATTGATTCATAAAATCTCACATCTCTAGATACAAAGGTTATGCCCATAAGCAAGTTGTACAATCTATACCCTTTCTGAGATGGAGCATAACCTGTGAACACACAAGGCACCCCTCTAGCTTGAAATTTATCCTTGATCCTTCTAGGATTGTAGGCAAAGGCAAGACATCCAAAGCACCTCAAGTGTTTATATTCTGGTCGTCTCTCATACAACAACTCATATGGAGTTTTACCTTCAATAATCATGCTGGGTAGTCTATTGGTGATGTGTGTTACAGCAAGCACACAATCTCCCCAGAATTTAAGTGGCAATGCAGCTTGAAATCTCAAAGCCCTAGCCATCTCCAGGATATTTCTATGCTTCCGTTCCGCCCTTCCATTTTGTTGTGGTCTATCAGGACACGTCGTTTGATGGAGTATTCCAAATTTTTCAAAGAAAGCTTTGCATTTATAATCATCAAACTCTAGAGCATTGTTCGATCTGATAACCTTCATTTGCTCAACTGATTTCTTACCATTCTTACAAGGCTTTTAATAGCACTAATAACATCAGACTTAAACTTAAGTAGGTGCACCCAAGTTACTCTTGAAAAATCATCAACAAAGGTAAGAAAATATCTAAATTTCCCCCTATAATTGACTTTATTAGGCCCCCAAGTATCAATATGAACTAATTCAAATAATTTTCCTGCTCTTGATTCACTTTTAGTAAAAGGAAGCTTAGTAAATTTTGCTAATGGGCAAGCTAAGCACAGATCCTGACTTTCCTTCTTAATGTCAATCTTATCGATCATCATTATTCTCTTCATAGGAGTATGCCCTAGTCTTTGATGCCATAAGGCCTCCTTACTTAACTTTGGGACATCCTTAATTACGACGGGGAACTTTTCTCTACAATTAACAGACATAGCTACCTTACCACCAATTTCCTTTTTAGATTTGTCTGTTATGTTAAAAGTTTGAGCCCTGATATTCCTCAAAGTTTTCTGAATGGGCTCATTGATTAAGTAATAGAGGCCATTCTCTCCTTTTCCTATTCCCTTAACTTCATTTGATGTTTTGTCTTGAATGATACAGTAGCTATCATGAAATAGTACATTGCAATTCTCATCATGGCATAACTTATTTACTGACAACAAGTAATGTTTGAATGCAGGAATATATAACACATTCTTCAAGTCTATGTTATTTCTTAAGCTCACATTTCCATTGTGTGTAATCTAGGATGTTTCACCAGTATGCAAATTGATTTTTGAATTATTTTCACACATAAATGTATTTTTTAGAGCACTAAACATTCCTGTCATATGGTCAGAGGCACCTGAATCTATAAACCATTCAGCATTTTTAGTCGAATCAGCAAAATAGCATGAGACCATACCTGCATAATTGCCATCAATTTCATCATCTGTGTCTCCTCCCCCTTTCGAAGAGGTTGGTAGCAGCCTTAAGAGCTGCTCCAGCTGCTGAGAGAGGTGATAGTAGTAGTGCTACTAGAAACAGAACGAGCATCATTGTGCGAGTGCCCCTGTGCATTTGCAGCAACCTTGATTCCATTGTTTGACCTTCCTCTGTTCCACCTTGGTTGGTTGTTGTTATACACAACCAGGTATAGCCTTGACATGCCATGCAGGATAGCCCACAACAGACCAACATTTCTGTAAGTTGTGACCCATTTTCCCACCTTCTCCACATTGTGTTGAGGGAGAGGTGTGAACATTCGCAGAAACTCCCCTGGTCCTTTACTAAACATAACCAATCCTTCAAATTCTTCTTTAGTTTGTCCAAGAACTTCCCTTTGTGCTTCTTCTTGTTCAAGATAATTACATGCTATCACAACAGATGGAAGAGTGGGCATCATAAGTAACTGACTTCTTTGAGCCCCGTAGATTTCATCCAAACCATTCAAGAATTGGAACAACTTTTGTCCTCTTTTCGTTGAGTGAGAGCATTAATCAAATTTGTGATTTCTGTGGTGGTTGAAGTAATAGCTGGAAGAGTGGTAAGTGACTCCAATTCCTCCCAAAGAGATCTCGTGTGAGTGTAATACTCACTAATTTGTTTCCCTTGTTGTTTGGTTTCATACAACTCCTTGTTGAGTTTGTATTTTCTGGAGCCATTAGTGAGAGCAAATGGTTACTCACAAACATTATCAACTTCTTTATAGATTCTGAAACGGACCCCAATATCCATGAGATTATCATGTTATTACAGGTATCCCATGCTTCAGCTTTAACAGAATCGGAAGCATCTCTGGTTAACGTACCAGTAACAAAGCCTAATTTTCGTTTTGAAGAGAGAGCAATTTCCATAGATCTCTACCAGGATCTATAGTTAGAAGATCCCTGAAGCTTGTCAATGGTCATGAAGTTGTTTCCATCTGAAGGATGGAGATACAAAGGGCTGGAAACATCTATTGTTTTCATCTTTCCTCTTTTTAACTATTGACTGAGTTACAAGGATAGAAATAGTGGCAACGATTGTTTACAATGACAATAGATGACAGATTTTGATGAAAACAAATATTGAGCAAGAAATAACATATGTGGCTCTTATACCATGAAAACAAGTTTAGTTTTACAATAGTTATATAGGATCAATAGGTCTTTCTCTCATTTCATTCATTTTGTTTGATAATTGACATGCAAGTTAAAATCCTTTGTCCAACGTTCATTTGCTACTTGTTTTGACAAAAAAAACCTTGTTCAAACAAATAAAGAGAGCATAATTGTTTTCTTACCTTTTTTCAGATATATGGTACCCTGAAAAGTCAGCAACTTCATTTAGTATTAGGCGCCATTTGTCGACTTTATCCGAATCAAAACGAGTTTGATGTTTTCCAAAAGCTTCTTTAAAACTCTCAATCTGGTGTCTAATGACAGATGGATCAATATTGTAAAACACAGGAATAACTAATCTTTTCGTTCGTTTGTAACAAGCGAGGATCTCTTCTAGCTCTTCAAGGCACCAAGATGAAGTAGCATAGTTTTCCGAGAGGACAACAATGTAAGTCTTGGATTCATGAATAGCTGTAGGTAATGCACGTGAGATTACATCTCCACTGAGTAGCTCAGGATCAGCCCTAAATGTTCGAATGCCAGTGCGTTGTAAGGCTCTGTAAAGATGATCAGTAAATGTGTATCCTGTATCTTTACCTCTGAAACTCAAGAAAACATCCCACAGAGTTCGAGGTGAAGTTGGCGTGGAAGATGGTGGGGTTTGAGTATAACTTGTGGAAGCCATTAAGTCAAATCAGACGATCTGAAACAACTACTAATAAGATTATTAAGCAGATGAAAGTAATATATTTAGCCCTATAGATAAAAAAAGATTGGATATATGTAAATACAGTTGGACCTAAAAGGTGAAGGAGTAGAAGAGAATGGAGTTACAATATGAGACGGCGGGGCGGGGAGTTACATTACCGTATTAAGTTGCAGTTTATGATGACACTGATCAATCTTTGCCTTTTTTGTTGAAACCAGAAAATTTCATTAACATAAATCAATATTTGATAAAGTTCAAAATATCTCATCTCTTACATTTATGTCCCACCTAGTTATATGATACGGTACCTCCTTTCTTAATATGAACATAATCAAAATCTTCAAAACAACTCTTCAAGTTTGTAGTGTCCTAATCTTTGTCTAGGCAGGTTCTTGTTCCGGCTTTGTCTAGGCAATAAAAATTATTCTTTTTATTTAAACAGGACTAAGCCCCTGCTTAAATAAAAAAAATATATTTAAAATTAATTGATTAATCATCATGTGCTTAAATAATGAATCTAAATGAATTACTAGCTGCACTAATTTAAAGTATAATCTCTAAAAACAAAGATTTATAATTTCTAATGTTCTTAGACAATGATGTTAAATATATCTTTTAGCAAAAAGTTGTGGATCCTGTACCGGCAGGTTGGGTTGTCCTCAAAATTCGTGTTAAACACTGAGTTCTAGGAACATCGTATTAAGGACGGAAAAAATTGAAATTAATTTATATAAAATCAAAATTGAAAAAATTATAAAACACAAAAAATAATTAGAAAACAAATAAGATAATTAAATAACACAAAAAATTATAAAATATAAATTATAGGACACTAATGTGAATACATTGATAAGTAACTTCTTTTTAACAAAAATGAATGTTGGAGGAGATAATTTGGCATGTTAAAATCGTATGATTACCTGATTTATCTCCTCTTGATTGTAGTTGTACCTCTGTAACGGCTTTAATGGCCCCGCCTTCCAAAAAATACATTGATAATATATTAGTACTACAGACATGCATACTGGATACTACTAAGGCACAAACCTTTTCCCACAAGAAGGTTATATATTAGTAGGAATCTTGCTATTGGCAAATTCTGATAGCTATAGTTGTCCTTCCTTTCTACAGATTGTGCAAGTAGGTCTAACTATATTACATTCTAAAAACTGTGCACAAAGTATATGCATATGCAGACATAAATGAATAGGCCAAGTTCCAGTTCTTATATGAGCATATCGGAATTGATCACTCTAAAATAGTGAGTGTTGTATGGCTATCAAGACATATTGCCAACATAATTTGAAGAACTTCTTAGGATGAGCTCGCAATGGCCAATCCTAAGAATTTAGACCTTAGCCTAGCAGATATCCCTCTCCTCTTTGTAATAAGAGGTTGGGGTACTTGAGCCTTAGTGAGACATGTGCACGTAAGTTTAAATGCTTATAAATGACCATAACCTAAAGAGAAAAAAAAGGATCAACCACATGATTTATCTTGATATGTATATTAGGTTGACACGTCAGCACTGCTTAATATCAGCACGTCGTTTCTATTTTTCCATCACTTTATATGGTGGTGAACTATATTTAAAGGGTTGCAGCTTTGCATCATGTTATTTCCCAGTATCAACTAAAGAAGTTTGTAGAAGCGTATATTCCTAACACATCAGCTAATTACATTTCATCTCTGTTGATATGGTTAATATAAGCATCAGAGCTCAACACAAAGTCTTGTTGATTTACATATCCACCGTATATTATACAATTATACTGCTTATTTATCTGGAAACAAGAATGCATGAAAATCTGTAAGAAAAAGTTTAGCAAATGGTAGATCCTAATGCTAACCTGATGCACATTGAAACTCTTAACTTCATTCCCAGAGGATACCCATATTATATCTTTCAATATCTGTACCAAGCCAATAAAAAATGCAGGAGATTACTTGGAAAGAAAATAAAAAATGCAGGAGATGGTGGTATATTCCTATGGATTGTCAAAACATAAAATCTAAAAAGCAATACATTCCCACATCAAAATATTAATATTTTTTAATTTTTATTTTCTTTGACCTCTAACAATTTAAATCACACATTTTTGTGCAACGAACCAAAATGTAACTACACAAAATTGACATATAAATAACAGTAACAATGTAATCATACACACAAATAATTAACAAATAAAATTAATTACTCCTATTTAAGAACAAATTCATCCATCAAGTAGAATCAAGAGATTAATTACTACGAGAAGGGGGCAGGGTGAATAGGATAATCACCAACATAAAGAACAAATAGGATCATTGTTGAGGAAAATCTTTCAAGTAATAAAAACCGCAAGTGTATGGGTGTACGTGAGTACAAAAGCAAATACTGGTCGAACCACAGAGAACGCGAATTAAGTTTTTAATCTATAAAACAAATTACACTAGCACTCAAATATATCAATAATCAAGCAATCTAAAGGACGGGTTCATCGGCTAAACACATAAAAATAATTGTGTAATTTAAATATTAATTTTTACTAACAATTAAATACATAAGTATTCGGAATAAAGACCACCAATGATTTCAAATCAAATATTATTTAAAAGTAGTAGAAACTACTTAGTAAAAATATTACCAATTAAATCAATCTCAAAATCATATGGATCCTAACTATACGAACTCTCAACTCTACTTGCGTTGCTCGCATGAAATTACTCACATAGACATGATATTGGAGATAACTAATAAGATAAATACATCTCAATTAAGCACATACATCACGAGATTCATGTCTGTTCATCCCGACTACATCCGCCCTTTAAAAATGGCTTCTAGCCTAGTATCATTGAGACAATCATGATAAAAGTAAAGGAACTTGAGTTCCTTTACATGAATACAACTATGTACATCGGAGTACATGGGCTTTAGAAAGGGCTTTTAGCCTAGCATCATAGATGAAACTTTGATTTTATTGAATAAGTTTTGAGTACATGGGAGAAAGAACAACTATGCTAGAGAAGAAATAAATGCAAAAGATCCATGAATATAAGAGGTCTAACTTATCTATTTATACTAAAATAATTACAAGGGAAAATTAATTACAAAGATATTTTTATTTATTTATAATAATTCTTGTGATTATTTACTTGCTCAGCTTTCCCTGAATAGATGATTCTTGCTTGATTTATCACGATTCGCTGATTCATCATGATATGTTGTGATATCTTGATATCAGTGCAAATATCTTCTATTAATTGACAAATCTTAATATCTTTTTAATATATGCATAATCAAAATAAACACAAACCAAGAATACGAAGGAAAAATAAACTTAATAAATATATAAAATTATACAATAATATTATACTAATAAAATGGGTTATCAATCATCACAACATTTACGACAAACAAAACATCTTTGCATCTCAAATAAAACCAGCCAACACTGCCATCCTGTCACAAACATCAAAAAACACACTTTTTCTCAGTTATATCAAAAAGGGGTTTTACATATACTACATTTGTGTGTGTACAGTATACTATATAATTTTAAGGCAAGAAAGACATAAAACTGAAAAGGGTACCTCTCCAGCAGTGGCAATAAGGCCTGGGCGTTCATTTGAGGCAATACAACAAGTCGTTGAGCTCTGATGTCCTTTAAGTTTTCTCCCCTTCTGCTGCCATTAAACCCCTTTTGATCTCCCCTTCTGCTGCTGCTTTTACAATTCACAATTATGTAGTAGCATACTATCAGTAGCAGTTGTAGAAAGTTTATTTAAATATCTGTGATAATTTAGTCAACTATTCCTTATAAGAAAAGTCTATTAACTACCACTTAACTCTTCATCACTAAAATAACGGATCATTAAAATAACGGGTGTTATATCAAATTACTCACTTATCTCACAAAAATATATCAATTAACTACCCAATCTCCATGACGACTCATTTACACCATTAAAGTGTTAAAATATATCATTCGTTTAAAAATTTGACGATCAACATTAAGATCGTGGGTGGATTGACTGATTGGACAAGTTATGTGAAAAAAGGAAAAAATAATTAAATAACACATCATTGATTAAACAATTAGAAAAAACAAAAAGTAAATACGTTGTTATGGTAAAGCACGTGCATTACAAACAGGCAAATCATACTAGTACGCTTCCATTTTATTGACGAAATCTACGCATAGCAGATTTAGGACATTTTTATTATAGACGTATATGATGATATATATGAGAATAATTAAAAAGTTATATACAACTAGTCGTTATGTGCCACCTGAGTAAAACTTGACACGTTATCGCATTGTTAACGTTAATCATCAATTTTTTTTTAAAAAAAGTTAACGGAGTGATATATCTTAACATTTTAGTGACTTATATAAGTCGCCGTGGAGATGAGGTAGCTACTTGATATTTTTTTATGAGATGGGTGGGTAATTTGATATAAAACCCCTAAAATAACCTTCTTCCTCTTCATACTCATTGATCGTCCATTGCTCTTATCCTTAAAAGGTCCATTGCTCGTCCATTATCCATTCGTTCCTTGAAAGCGGTAAGTGCATTGTCAATAGAGATAAAGCAGATGAAAGCGACACAGCGGGTCTGACGATATTGATGTTTTTGAGGATTGTGCTTTAGCGACTTTCCCAAAGGTGAAGAAGATAGTGAAGAGATCAGAGTCTTCAAGTGAGTAGTCGAGTTTTGAGGTGTAGATTGTGGATCTGGATGGGGCTGAATACTCACCCATATGAATTTGTTGCAGATAGTGGAAAATCATATGTACAGGGGACTTCCTTTGGCCAGCCATAAACTATATGATTACGAGAAGACAAGCTGAAATGTTTGGAAAAAAATTAGTCCAACAAACAAAATCACAATGTATATGTAAGGATCAGCGATTCAGGCACCATTATATATTTAATGTCTTCGTAGTCGATGTGGATAGAGAGACCATTAGTACTCTGTTCTTAACCAAATAAGATGACAATGTTCAAAGGTTGCACCAAGATTTGCATGTCAATGGGTGTAGAGCGAATATATAAAGGCAAAAGTTATGCAGTGGATGCGTGAAATCAGTCCACACTCACCAAAGAGAATTTAGTGATTTGCTTGGTAAGTATATATCTAACTTTTTGCATTACTGAGAAGCTACAAATATAACGTAAATGAGATATATACTCTTATGCATTCATTTTCAGAATGATTTCGTAAATTATACTACAACTTGATACTCAGTTTAAGAGTAGTAAGCCAAATGAACACATACATGCTATATCCCGCTCGCAGGGCCGGCCTTTGATAAGGCGACCGCCTAGGACATTATCACGATAAGGGCACCAAAAATTTTATGTACATATATTATATATACGTTTTAATTTATTTTTTTAGAACCTTAAAGAAAAGGACACCATTTCAAAAATTCGTCTGGGGCACCCAAATCTCTAGGGCCGACCCTGTCCGCTCATAAAGCAAATGAACTGGGGACCTCTAGTGTGTGAAACTAGCATGTTAACTAATTAAACCACCCAGACAAGACAAGTACAATCATAGTAACTCAGTTCAAGAATGTGATGCCACTAACATGATGCATTAGACTTGAACAATTGGCCAATCAAGTTGGGTCTCTTAGAGAAAGTCCAATGCTAAATGTTAAATATCTATTACTATAATATAGAATCAAAAAGTGTTTTTTAGTGCTAAATTAAAAGTTGCACTCCAATACTATTTTCATAACTACTTTCAAATTTGGCTAATTTTTTTAACTTTTACCCATTTCAATATGCTTTCAGTATTTGGTGATATATAATTCAATAATTGTTTAACTTTTACCCTTCATTTCCATCCTTAGTTTCAAATATAAAATCAATGATACATTTATGCATGAATGTATTCGAATGTGAAACCCCTTTGGAGTTGAAAGAGAAATGTTGTCTAAGAAAGACAGTGGGAGGATAATAGATCTCGATGAAGTTCGAGACCCACATGATAACATTGAACCAATGGAGGAACCTGAGCAGAATGTACAAGAAAACAATAATGCTCAAGAAACACAGGTTGTTCGTAAGTCTGGTAGGATTCGCCATGAGCTCGAGAGATATTATGGATTTCTCTTGACTCAAGATGGTGATGTGATGCTTGTGGATGAAGATGAGCCTCTCACGTACCAAGACGCTATGAACACTCCAGAATCTAAGAGATGGCTGGATGTCATGAAATCTGAAATGGAATCCATGTATACTAATCAAGTATGGACTTCGGTTGATCCACCTGAAGGGGTAAAACCTATAGGATACAAGTGGGTTTTCAAATGGAAGACCGACATTGATGGTAACATACATACCTATAAAGCACGATTGGTGGCAAAAGGTTTCAAGCAAATTCATGGTATTGACTATGATGAAACCTTTTCACCAGTGGCTATGGTCAAGTCCATCAGGATTTTTCTTGCTATAGCTGCTTACCATAACTATGAAATCTGGAAAATGGATGTCAAAACCGCTTTCTTAAATGGGAGCCTTGAAGAAGATGTGGATGTGTACATGACATACCCTGAGGGTTTTGTTGATCCAAAGGATGCTGGAAAGGTATGTAAGTTGCGTCGATCCATTTATGGATTGAAACAAGCCTCGAGGAGATGGAACATTCGTTTTGATGAAACCGTCAAAGAGTTTGGGTTTATTCAAAATGAAGATGAACCATGTGTTTACAAGAAGGTTAGTGGGAGCAATGTGGCATTCCTAGTATTATATGTTGATGACATATTAATAATAGGGAATGACATTCCTTCTTTACAGGCTGTTAAGACTTGGTTGAGTAAGAATTTCTCAATGAAAGACTTAGGCGATGCGACCTATATTTTAGGTATCATGATCTATAAAGATAGAT
>QRFB01000412.1:21757-38464 GCA_008931105.1 Oenanthe javanica | reverse complement strand
ACCAAGGCTTTGTCGCAGCAGAAGCACGAAGGTCATACTAGTTTCATGGGTATTAGATACATGAGAGATTGGCTCTAGTACAAATGAGAGATTGTTAGTATTGGTGTACTAGAGACAATACTTTTAATGTTTTATTGAAAACAATTAAGGATTATGTTTTATGTGATTATTTAATTAATATTTATTATGTCTTTATTTACTGCGTCATAAATTGAAAGAATAATAAATGTCCTTGGAATATTAATACGTAATATATATCTTTAAGTATGTGACTTAAAAATGAGATTATATGAATAGTATTTTATTCCTAAAATTCCCTAGTCAAGTATTATTATTTAAGGACAGTAATAATGCAATAAGACTAGTATGTTTGTTGACAGATGACCACATCTCATTGGTCATAGGTATGGTGATACTAAAGTCAAGAACATAAGTGTATGTATCAATACATGACACTGGAAAGACCCGCCGTGAGATTCTACATGTTAATAAGTGTCATAAGAAATCTCACAGTGATAATGATGTAATGATCCTCTGACTTGAAATCATTATATTTCTATACGAGAATTAATATACTTTGATTACACTCAAAGTTACCTTTAACCGGGTAATGATAAAGGTGGACATTGGGTATGCTATGAATCGTATGAGGAATATGAATGATAGATATAGGATTTAACCCTCCAATTCTAGGAGTGATATTATTGGCCTCTTGATTGAGTGAGACTATGAAATGCATGGCCATGCTCAAATATTGATTTGTTTAAATAGTCTACTCATTGATCAAGGAAACCGAGATTAAACGTTGAAGAGGATGACACTATACATGCCTCGAGTTTGATCTATAATATAAGGTTAAAGGGATTATATTACATGGAACATTATTCACGAAAGGTTTAATTGAATCACCAATTATTATTGTTACTTGGGTAGCAATGATGTATTACTAGATGCCGCTCATTGTTTATAATTTTATTATTAGATAATAAAATTATTGTCAAAGTAATAATAACCTAAAGGGTCACACACAAAGAACGTATAAACGAAGCTTTATTTAAATTACGAATTTAAATATATTATTGTTTNAGCTTTATTTAAATTACGAATTTAGATATATTATTATTAGTTTGAATTTAATTATTGAATTAATTAAGTGGGACTTGATTAATTATATTAGAATTCGGATTTGATAAGAATTTAGATATTTTATTATTATTATTTCAAATTTAATTATTAAATTAATTAAGTGGGACTTGATTAATTATATTAGAATTCGTATTTAATAATAATAATAATAACCCAAAATCAGAATGGGTTTTGGAAATCACATGGATTAGGGTTAGACCCAAAATCTCTTTTCCCCCTATATATACATAATGATATATATTTGTAGGGTTACAAGTCATAATTCGTTTTTCACAGAAAACCTAGTTGCTCAACAGTTTTGAGAGGCTAGAAAGAGAGAGAGAGAGAGGCAAGCTATTCGGCTAGTACCGACTCCGGTGATCGTTGGACGATCGGGTGTTCGTGTGGACTTCTTTGGAGAGCAGATCTTTGCAATAAAGGGCTGTTGTGATTCATCGTTTCTAGACCTCCATTAAACATCATACGGAAAGCTTTGTAAAGGTACAGACTTCTTTCACCATAATCATGTAACGTTATACATGGATCCTGAGATAGGGTTTCGGTTTTTATTGTTTTTACGTTAATTCTGCTGCGTTTTCATGCCCGAAACCCTTCAATTACTTATGCACAAAAATTGGATCGGGGTGGATTCAGATCGGATTATAAAAATTGGGATTTTGAAGGAAGATAATTAGCCCGTTTTAGGCCCACGGATCGGGCCAGAACAGACCGGATTTTCTTTGTTAATATTTAAATATTAATATTTTTTAATTTTATAAATAAATTTTTAATATTTCTTGAAATATGTATAATTTTATTCGATACTTAATTCAATATTTTTATGAAGATAGATAGAATTTAAATATGTTCGAAATTTTATCTGGATTTTTTGAAATATCCAAATAAAATCCGGGAAAATTGATTGAATATATTTTTATATATTTTATAGGATTTTATTCTCATATTTAATTATATTTTGCATTAATTGGATATTTATTTAATAAATTTTATTGTTTTATTGTAGAAAATATGGAAATCCTAAACTTGGAAAAATATGGGCTTAAATAGCTATTTTGGAGTCAAAATAGAAGAAAATTTGTATTTATTGGATTGCAAACACTTGATACACTGTTTGGGCCGTATCTTGAGTTTCAGAAGACAGAATTAGACGATCTTACATCCCACATGAAATATATGAAATTATCTTTAATTTAGAGGTGGTGTAATAAGTAGAAGCCAACAGGATCAACCCATAAAATGGACAGAAAAGACATATATGAATTTTACATGGAGAATTCTACTTGGTTTAGGAAATCTTTTTGTAGTTGTTTTAAAACATTAAAATACTTTATATATGAGAGACATATAGATACATATCAGATTATTCTGATGTAGAATTAGACATTCATATTATTATATTAGAGTAGAGATATTATTATGGTTAGAAGGAGATGGATGGATGCCATGACTTTTCCATGTGACAGAGAGAATTGAAGGTTTTATTATCCAAATCTTTTCTTTATTCTTATTAGTTTAAATATGTTTCTTTATTGTATTAGTTGTTTTATTTGTTTAATAATTAGTGAGTAGTTGTTTCTAGAGTTTAAGGGGAAGCCATGTTTGCACTATAATATTAGCATGATTTTTACAGTAGTTTGATGGGTTATATGTAATTCTAATTGATATGTTTTAATTATTGATTTGTGTAATTGCCTGATATCATGAATTGATTTTATGTAATATGGATATGATCGAGAGATATACTTACTAAGGCACACATATGATTAGCAGAATTGAATTTGAGTGCGAGAGCATCATTGAATTTTTGATAGCGTTATTACTCGAGAGAGATTAACACTGCTCTAATTACTTGACTAATTGAATTATTAAAAGTTGTTAATTGTGTAAGCGTGTTTCGAGAGTGTTAATACTTGAGAGAGATTGACAAACTTTAGCTACGTGACCACTTTTAATGATTTATCTTATAAGCTAGTTATTGTGTAAGTATGGTGGACGTGATTGCCCTAGGTTTTTAATATATTAATTTAGTATCTATTTATTTAGTGTAGTTTAGTTTTAATTATTAGTTAATTAATGTTCTCGTATACTCGTTTTCTCTTGAAATAATCTGTGATAATTGACTTAAAATCGATAAAACCCGTTTTCTTGTGAAAATGACCCGCTTGTCAATCTCTGCTAACAACAGACACCATGCGTTTACGGTTATAGATTAAATAAAACGCATAAAAAATCAGGTTAAAATTGGGCCGGGCTTAATCCGGGTCGGACCCGATTTTTATCCGGATCCGGCCTAAATTTGAATTTTTTTTGGAGCAGGTCTAAATCCGGATTTTTGGCAGATCGGATCGGACCGGATTTTGTTTAAAAATATGTGATCCTTTCTTGCTTTTAAAATATTTTTTATAAAAATAAGATTTGTAACTGAAAATAACCAAATGTAATTTTTTATATATATATAATTTGTAATCAAATGCAACGCAATGTAACTGGTTCTTGAAAAAAATTGAAATTGCTCGTGGTTACATTTGATGTTTGATTTTAATTTCGTTTGAATTGGTTTTAAAAATGTATTTTTACAAAAAAAAAATAAAAATCATATTTTTGCAAAATATAAAATAAAAAAGACATATTTTTATAAAAAAATAATATTTTTTTCAAACGCAAATTACTTTTAACTATTACATTGATTTTTTTTTCATCATTTGTATTTGTATCCAAAAATCCAATGCCTTGAGTCCGTACAACGTGAAACACCATATATTTGATTTTATTAATACTGTGAAAAAATTAAAAAATATATATTATAATATTACAATTTTATGGAAGTGTAAAAATTAACGAAAATTTATTTTTAAATTTTGACAAAATATATGATTAGAATAATGTTAAATATCTCAAATAATAATGTTAATATTTTTAATAATAATTAAGCCAATAAAAATGATCACATGAGAACTCGAGCATTTTCCATATAATTATGAGACGGAACCAACAAAAAGAAGCTACTTTCTCTCGACACATATTGAAAAGGCAACCTTCCTCCCATCACCATGTGTTGGTTGTGAGTCACTGGTAGAAGGCAACTTCCCCATTCCATCTATCACTAATACTTGGTGGTGGATCATTAGTAGAGATGTTAATAGCAAAAGAAAAAAAGAGAGAGATGTTAATGAATTGTTTTTTATTTTCCTTTTCAAAATTTTGATGATAAAAAGTAATAATTAAAAATGGTACAAGTACATGTTTGGTAGAGATTGAATTTATTGAGTAAAGAGATAGGAAAAAAGAATGGTAATATTTGATGGATTCTCATATATTTGATGAATTCTGTAAGGTTGTGTTTAAGAATATATATTTCATTTTAAATGATAAAATTTGAGTTATCATTTTAAATTCTCAAATTTGTATTAATATTTGAATGTCTTAAATTTCAAACAAATCCAAATCGAAATTCTTTTAATTATTCAAATATGTAATTTATTAAATTTAAAATTTCAAATGAAATCTATATTTCCATATCATTATATAAATTGATGAAATTAGTTTATTTTATAATACAGATTGGTGACCGAAATCTTGATCTAATAATTTATGTTCAAGTTATATCAAAATATGTAGTATAATATGATACATCCAGTTAAACAATGTAAGCACATCTATACCCTAAGTAGATAAAGCCAAATAAAATAATTACAAATCGTAAAGGGAAACTAACTTTTCAGGGTCAAATTGATGTTGAGATGTAGCAGGTCATCGTTGCTCCTAGCTTGACAAGGATCCATATAAGCAGACCAATTCCAAGCCTTTACTGATTTGTCATTTCTGCCAGATATAATGTACTTCCCCTTCTCTCCAAACATCGAGAGTGTTCTGAGCAGTAAGTGTATTAGGATAGTGATACTAAAGAAAATTACTGACAGAATTTAAGTACTTATATTTCTATTATGAAGTCCAACCTCCAGCACCAATAAGAATATATGTGAAGTTGTTACCATTAGGTATCGTCATCCATTAGCAGATACCAATTTTACATGTATACATCTAAAAAGAAATGAGTTTCTCGACAATAGGTAGCAAAAAATGTTAAAGATATATTGATATAATTAAGTGCATCTAACAAAAAATGGCCGCGCAGTTATCTCTGTCGGGGAAGTTCCTTGTAGAAGTCTTGTTTTAATCTTAAATAAAATTAGAAGAATCAAAAAAGAAAAAGCAAAAAACGATATTCCATTGATATTCACTGAGGAGTCAGACTTACCTGTAATATCTTATCTAAAAAGAGCTACAAAGGTATGGATCATTAGTCACGTAACATGATATTAGAGCTCAGGTTCAAGAAACATACAATTAAGCATCTTTACTAACACATTAAGGTTACGAGAAAACCGGTAACTTAACACTAAGCGTTTAATAAAGAAAATGCATGTTATTACATAGTATTTTGCACAATTAAAAAGTCAAACCAGATATAGCAACAAAAAAAAAGCCGAACTAGACAACATAAGTATTACGACTAAAAAGAGAGTAGAAAGTTAGGATACCATCATAAGGAGCACCACATCTTAAGCAAGAACTGCGGCCATCTTTCAAATCATCCTCAAAACAAGACTTGCAAATGGGGTAGCTACACTCATGACAAGCCACAAAGACTTCACCATTATGATCCAAACCAACTTGTTCACCACAAGTAATGCATGTGGGAACCCCAGATTGCATCATCTTGATTGACTGATATACTTAATTCTATTCACTCTTCTTCTGTTTTTTGTACGAAAAAAACAGAGACAATGGTATGTGAGAGGCTGGAGGTGTGTGCTTTGATTTTGGTAAGGTGGTGATCTGTGCAAGCATTTTGTAATGGTGAAGAGAGGTGGAGGGTGATGAAAGTTGATGGGTTGGTGTCACATTGCTTTTTCTTATATTTTGCTGGACATTGAAGGAAGGTTATGGTCAGGCTTTGAGCATCCTGACTAACCAAACAACCAACCTTGATCTTGAAGTTTATTTAAAGTGTCAACACATCTATTCAGTATATTTTAGCACACTCGATACGATATGTACATATATTCAACAATTATTCACCATGTATTAAAGCAACAAGATAAATCACAAAAATAATCAAACTAATTTAAAATTGTGCTTCAAGTTAAATACGTTGCCACATCAAAACTTACGTTTTTGTTTAACACAAATTTTCAACTTAAGAGTTACTATTTAAAAGGTAAAAGTATATGATGTCTTGATCTTAATTAAAAATCGCTAACCTTGGTAAGTCCGTTGTTCCGATTTGATTTTTATCGACAAAAATATAAATAAATAAACCATATTTGAAGACTATAAACTATAATTGAAGTTATGGTTCAAACTTCAAACCAAACTCAGAATCATATTTGATGCCGAGAGAATCGACCTGCGTTCAAGCTGCAATGCTTGTGGAATTTTTCTTTCAGGATATGCAGTGGCATTATTGTCTTCATTTATGCAGATATTGTAAAGTTCCCGGATTGATCTGTAACGAGATACGATCACAATTCACAATCATAGGGGTGGCCAAGAAATTAATACAAGTCTTTTAAGCCTAAATATTAAAATCATCACTGATGCTAGAGGATAATTCTCCTGAAACCATAATTATCCAGCTTTCACTACACAAATCCCAGAAATAAACGAAGCTCGCAAAATCCATCAACATCAATTAAGAAACAAGAACTAATTAAAAAAAAAAACCAAAATGGGCATAAGATTTCACCAGGATCCTCATTAATATACCCATGCGCGGCACCTATAGGATGGAAGTAACACAACAAATAAATTTACCATTCCAAATTGGTGCACCCCATAATATAGTGTATGATAAGTACCAACCTCCCTCTCGTCCACTACCACCACCTCCCATTTCCCCTCAAATTGCTACAATTTCTTCAACCTGTGGTCTGTGTTGGCTCCCAAACAGATTTTCTGTCTCTCGAATAAATTACCCAACCACTAATACCAAGTGTAACTTCTTGCAAAATATTATGCACACTTAACCACCATACTAATCAAAGTTAAATTAGAAATGTAAGTACAGACTGTGCAGTAGTATGCGAGGGCAACACATATGTTTATAACAGTGGACAGATTCATATCAAATTAAACAGTGGGCACATGTTTATAACTGTTAAGGCACACAAGCATNCTACGGTTGTACCACATAAAATCGCTTGTGGTATCCTTCACAAAATAATCGATTTTAGTTGTACCCCCACATTCAAAGCTGAAGACGATCGCCAGGAAATTGTGTGACGCATCTGGTGGCAAATCCAGGGACATTTTTTTCACCAAGTTACTTGATTGACTTGTCCAGTTCGGATACTCTGCAGATGGAATCATGATATCTATTATATGCCCAAAACCAGAAAATATCTGTTGCAAAATATTATTAAAAAGACGAAAATTATCATTTTATTCTATATATATAATGAATTTTAAAGATCTTGTCCAAAAATATTAGGGAGTTCAATAACAAAAGATAACGCATTATTATTTCTTATATTTCACAAGAGAATGAGATCAAACCTGAAAGAAATGCTCTGTCAAAGCGTATGCCAAAAGAGAAGAGTTGCAACCTCTCAATACAAGTATTATTAAGGATGTGAGTTCCTCCAAGCCTGGAATCTCCATCAAACTACTACATCTGTTGAGGTTCAATGTCACCAACTGTTTCGAATTAGATAAATTTGGTAATTTAACTATAGATGTACAATTCATTGCATTTATCCGTTTTAGATTAGGGGGAAGTTCTGCAATGGACAACAGATGACAACCACTAAGATCAAGTTCTGTTAAAATTGAGAGCTGGATAAAAATTGAGAGCTGGCTAATATCAGGAATCATTTTTAGCTGAGTAGAATTACTTGCACGTAGCTCCCTTAAGCTTGTAATCTTCCCCAGTTGATCCGGCAATTCTACTAGCTTCTCACAAAAACGGATATCTAGAAGTTCCAGTGATATCAGGTTGCAAATGCTGTCTGGAAGAGTTTCATGGTTCTCGTTAAATGATAGTCTTAGCTTAACCATATTACTTATAACTCCGATTGAATCTGGTAATTTTGAAACAGTTAGTCCCCACGCATTGAGTAACTCAAGGGATTCAATGTACCCCAGTTCTTTAGGCAATACTTCCAGACTACTGCAACCAGCAATAGTTAAAACTTCTAATGCTCTCAAGCTACATATACTGTTTGGAAGACTTCTTAGTTTTGAACAATTCCGCAAATTCAAGTCAACAAGACTCAACAAACTTCCAACTGATATGTGAACCTCCTCCAAAATACAACCCTCAAGATTTAAAGTTTTGAGACACGGTAATCTAGTGAAGTCTGGTGTTGTGATTAAATTTGAAGAGTTTGACATGTTAAGAGTCTTCAACTTTCCAAAAACCTGTGAAGCCTGTGAAAATGAGTCCGATTGGGAGAAATTAAATAAGACATTTTCATACAATTTATCATACATGCAAGATATGTCAAAATACCAACCATGTTTACCTCCCACATTCTTCGCAATTTGCTATGAGGCAACTCAAGGATAACAAGTTTTTCCGGGTAAAATTCTAAAGGTAAACATTTCAGAGGACAACTCTCCCAATTAAGCCACCTCAGACGTTCAAATGTTTGTTCAAAGCTTCCAGTGAGATTTACGTTGTTAAGGTACAGAAATCTTAATTTTCTCATCCTTTTGAATGATTCTGCTACCAATGTTACTTCCTCAACTTCATTCTCCTAGTTAAAGTTGCTAGAGATGATGCCTAGGCTTGCTTTTGTTCCCTAACAGGTATATAATGAAATATAAACTTGATGACCTATGTTAAATAAATAAGAGTAATAGAAAGAAAAATGCTTCTGGGTTAGTTACCATATGCTTCTTCAACACATTTGATCTTTGGAGCAAATTTTTCATTACTTACATGCATACATTCATAGGAATGAGAAGTTGATGGGTGACATTGTATTATATAAAGTCAGAGACCAGTATTAGATATATATAGAGAGAGAGTCATATTCAATGGAGAACTGCAAAATTACCTTGTGATTCTTCAACACACTATCTATATCTTGCGATAACCACAATCTACTATGTTTGTTCATAGAGGGGGGCCAAATTTTTTTCCCGTCAACACTTTTAAATATATAACAAATACACAAAAAAACTTGTACAAAATTTATAATAAAGCTCTACGTTCTTTCAAATCATGAAACCCGTCTATAATTGAGTCCGGAGTAAAACTTTTCGCTATTTCTTTTTCGATATAAATAAGTATACAATGATCGAGAAACATATTTTTTTTATTTTAATTTAAATTTGATCTAATAAATTAATGAGAGAAATTTAATGAACTAAAAATTTCTATTTTATAGGGGCCAAATTTTTTTTATAGGGATCAAAATTTTTCTACATGGGCCAAGTATAATATTTATTTAAATATATAGATTAAAATACAATTTTTTTAAAAATTATAACATACATTAATGGGTCATGGACACCTCTCGCCCCTATGAAGCCTCGTCCCTGCCATATCCCGAAGCAGATCATGCATCTCTAAAATCCCAAACTTATCGATCGTTATTAAACATCTTTTCTTTAGAATGTCAATACTACGATTGACGTACGTGTAACAAGTTTCCATAATTCTAACAACCCCTTCTTTCTCCCATCCAATGTAAAAACACGCAACATCTAGGAAAATATCTTGCAACATAGGATCAATCGGTTTCAAAGCTTCAAAGCTGACTACAAGTTTTTTCTCAATATCGTCAATAGGAGCACGATTCAGTCTGTCAATGAACCATCTCCAATCTTCCTCAGGTTTGTTAAGCATGTTCGAGCCAAAAATCTTAAGAGCTAATGGAAGCCCTCCAGCACGTTTTAGAATAACTTTGGACAATTCCTTGAATTGGTCGGGTATCTTATAATCTCCAAATGCATGCTGAGCAAAAAGTTTACATGACCGGTCATCATCCAATTCATTCACCTTGTATTTGGCTTGCACTTTCATTGAATCCAACAGATCTTCATTTCTTGTTGTTATTATGGTTATGCTCCCCGATCCTTCCAAAACTTCCAGTGTTTTTGGGTCTTCTAAATCACCAATAACAATTAGGACTTTTTTTGAACAAATTCTTGCTCTTATCAACTCAATTCCTTGGTCCATACATAAGGATCAATATTGGAATCTTAATTTAGTTCTCTTGTTGTCAGTCAGTAGCCAAAGACAGTCTTCAACCACACTGTCAAGTTCCCAGTTCTGTTCAAATAAAGAAAACACATACATAATTTAATTTAAATCATTCTATTCCAACCAGGGATGGATCCAGGTTATTTTTTATGAAAGGTATATCGTATTTTATAAATTTTTGTTGAGGCACACCTATATTTTTATTAAATAAAAAACTTAGACTTGCCTGTTTTCAGATATATGGTATCCAGAAAAGTCAGCAACTTCATTAAGTGTAAGACACCATTCCTTCACTTTCTCAGCATCATGACGAGTTTGGTGTTTTCCAAAAGATTCTCTAAAACTCTCAATTTGGTGTCGCACAACGGATGGATCAATGTTGTAGAACACAGGAACAACTAATCTTTTCATTCGTTTGTAACAACTGAGGATCTCTACTAGCTCTTCAAGGCACCAAGATGAAGTAGCATAGTTTTCCGAGAGGACAACAATGTAGGCCTTGGATTCCTGAATAGCCTGAGATTATTTCTCCACTGCGTAGCTCAGGATCATCCCTAAATGTTCGAATGCCAGTGCGTTGTAAGGCTTTGTATAGATGATCAGTAAATGTATATCTTGTATTTTTACCCCTAAAACTCAGGAAAACGTCCCATAGAGTAGGAGGTGAAGTTGGAGTAGAAGATGATGGGGTTTGATTATAACTTGTGGAAACCATGAATTCAAATAAAACGATATGAAACAACTACTAATAAGATTAATAAGTAGAAGATGATGATAATATAGTTAGCCCTATAGGAAAAAAAAGATTGGAGATATGTATATACAGATGGACCTAAAAGGTGAAGTTGGATAGAAGAGAATGAAGTTAGAATATAAGACAAGAGCGGGCAAGTTTATGACACTGATCAATCTTTGTCTAGGCAGGGTCTTCCTGTCCTAATCACATCTGTGCAAATACTAGAATATAAGACAAGAGCGGCCTCCTGTCCTAATCACATCTGTGCAGGTATTAGAAAACAATCTATTTAACAATTGGTATGATTGATAAGTAGATGATTATTACATTTGTGTATATATGAAAAGATATATTGGGTGGACGAGAATACCAGTAAAAAAAACAGAGCAGGTCACTGCTATATTATCCAGTTCCAAACATAACAATCGAAATAAATAAGAAAAAGGGAAAAAATGTGTCAATATTACATATGCATCAGCTAAGTACAATCATCAGAAATATAGTTTAAAATTAACAATTATAATAACCATAACTCACAAAATTTATTAACATTCAACAAGAATTAAGAAACAAGAATTATCACCATAAGAACACCATTTCAACAACCACTTCACTCTTCATCACTAAAATAACTAACTTTCTTCCTCTCCACACTCACTGATTGTCCATTGCGCTTATCCTTAAAAGCTTCATTGCTCGTCCATTGTCCGTTCATTCCTATTAAAGCGTTAAGCACATTGTCAATAGAGATCAAGCGGATAAATTAAAAGCGGCACAACGAGTCTGACGAGATTGACTGTGTTTGAGAATTGTGCTTTAGCGACTTTCCCAAAGGTGAAGAAGATAGTGAAGAGATCAGAGTCTGCAAGTGAGTAGTCTCAATGTGGGTAGAGACCATTAGTACTCTGAGTCTCTGATCTTAACCTAATAAGATGACAATGTTCGAGGGTTTGAGCAAGTTAGTCTCTTAGTAGTGTCAAATTTTTCATTCCTGTTAGCTAACAATAAATTAAGATGCAATTGCCATGTCTAATAAATCATTGTCTGAAGGCTTGCTTCTTTCATCTTGTACATTGACAGTGGTGCTACTGCTGCCAAGAGTTAACCATTTAATTTAAGAGTTATAGTTTTTAGTACCTGTGTATCTGTAGGGGTGAAACAAAGAACAAGGCACTTTGGTGTTCACTCATTGCTAGAGAGAGAGCCAGTTGCTGTCACATTCCCAACGTTTCAAGCGTTTAGAAGGGGGGCTTCTTCCTTCTTCTACATTGACATTGGTGCTACTGCTGCCAAGAGTCAATTGCTTCCTTTTACTTTCCAAATCATTGTCTGAAGGCTTGATTCTTTCATCTTCTACATTGACAGTGGTTCTTTCCAAATTATGTTCCGAAAGCTTGATTCTTTCACCTTTCTCATTGTCCGAATTGTTACTTTCTGAATCATTGTCCGAATTGTTACTTTCCGAATCATTGTACCAATTGTACCCACTTATCATTTTAATCTCCGTTTCGTAGAGTAGATGAATCCCACAACTTATTTCTGCATCGTCATTGTCCGTTACTTCAAGTGTATTGTGACCGTCTTCGATTAACTGATCCACTAGTGGTGAACTTGGCACTATTACAATAACTGATCCACCAGTGTAATCCCGAACTTCAATCACACCACTCCATTCATCACCCAAAGAATAAGTGACTATCAGCGGAACACAATCACATACACCACCCAAAGAAAAGCAAAAGATGATCCCCTTCAATTTGTCTGATGCACTTGACTGCAAATCAAATGACATTCTTGCCCCCAATACTTTACTTGATTCTTGAAACTCAAATGACCCAATTTGAATTTGAATTGTATGTCCAAATCCAGATAATTTCTGTACCATATATTACCAACTTTAAGTATATAGGCTAAATTATCTCCTTTAAGTCAAATTTCAATGGTTTATATAATTTAATTATTGATTTATAAAATTCAAAAAAACATGTTCATTGTTTTTCATTATATTCTATGTTAAAACTGAAATTCTCATCATACGATATTTTGTAGTTTTTAAATACTTTCTTTCTGTTTTTAAAAATTAAAATTTTATACTATAAATATATAATATAAGTACAGAAGAGATATATTAAAATATTAATAAAGATTAATAATTCAGAACTCATTAATGACATCTTTAAATTTAATATTTACAATTTTAAAGTTTTAACATAAATTAATAGTTTAAGTTTCATCATTAACAAATTAAAATCTAATATTAATATTATTAGTTTTAAATATATAAAAAAAAATTATCAAATCATATTAACAATATATACTAAGTTATATTTCATGCTGAATAAGCTGAATATATTATTCTTACAATAATAATTTAGGTTTTATTGGAGTGTTTGTTTCGTCAACAATACCTCAAGTTATAATTTAAATATAATATTAATCGTGAGTACTTTTATAATAAAAACATAAGAGAAAATGTCCAAAATATTTCATTTTGAGATCAAATGCCCTTAATTACTAATATTCGGAAATGTTATCATGAACATCGATTTAATATATCACACAAAATGATGTAGCTAATTGCATAGAGACTTGATGTAGCTAAATGCCACGACGGTTACTTAGAAACTTATTATTTTATTTTATTTTATTTTATAATTTTAGATGTGGTTTTTAGTATTTTCTGGATTTGAATCGAATGACAGACATATTTATTTATTGTAGTATGACAAGTGTTCTATTCTTGGACATTAAAACTTTATTGTCTAAATTTTCGAACACATTTTCATGTACTTTGGTTAAATGATAAGTTTTTTGAATGAAATAAACCCCTTCTATAAATATTATATCTTGATACAATTTATCTATAAGTAAGTATATTATGTCAAAAAACTTTTTACATATATGTTATTATTTTATTCTATATATATATATATATATACATGTAATGACCCCATATTTTCAAAATTTTATTTTAATTATTTGTTTACAATTCTATTACCCTTGTGGTTATTATTAAAATTTTCGAATATTGTTTTTATTAAAAGTTGTCTCCATTATTTTGATATTAATTGAAATGGGTTTTTAAATATATGGAGATAATATTTTCTACAAAATATACTTGATTTAAATAAATATACCCAAATATTATTTTACATTATTTTTCTTAAATTCTACTTATTTTTGAAAATTTGATTTCCTTCAAAAAGCTTTTATTTTAATTTCTTTTTATTAGAATATTGGACTATTTAATTGGGTTGCACTAGTATTCTAGCATTGGGTTATTTTATTTCTAGTAACAAGTGGGTTATGAGTTTATTTTGTGGGTTAGAAACTTTGAAACCCAACTTAGAAATATAAATAGGTTTTAGTTTTCCGGAAATCATTTTATAACAATTTATCCCATCACTTTTCCAAATTAGAGATAGAGAGACAGAGTTGTTTATAAACTTTAGAGCTCAATATCATCTGGCAAATCTTGGTTGATTTCGCATGCAATATAGTAAGATATGGATTTTTTTAAATTTTTAGAGTTACTCATTTGTTTTATTGGATTTTGTTAGTTTATGAAATTTGGGGTTTTATAGTTTTAAATTGGGAGTTTGTAAGCAGTGGGCCCTACCTGGAAAAAGAATAAATTTTGAATTTTTTTTATTTAATTGGAAATGTATTATTTTAGAGAAATAAAAAGGAGATAAAATATTGTGTGGAGGAAATAAATTGTGAATTTTTGATGGATTGGATTTTATAATTTGGTAAATGGAGTTAAATACCCCCATTTAGATTTATTATTAAGTTTTGGGTATTTAAAAGATTTTTAGCGGATAAAAATTTAGAAAAATATATAAATTCCGAATTTATTTTTTTATTTAAGATTTATATCCGGAGCTAGAGGATTAAAAAGGGAAATTTATTTAAATTTCCTATTGTCTAGTTTATTAAATATTTATTCTATTCTATTGTAGAGAACCAGAGTTTAGTGGGACCCAGTTCGATTCTGAGTAAGCCGAAGAGTAAAGTTTTCCTCCGATTATTATTTATAGTTGTTGCTTGCCTTCTGCTAAAAGGCAAGTATACTTCCACTTTCACTCCTTAAGCATTAATTGTGACGTGTGGTATGTATGATTAGAAATCTGCTATGTTTATGTTAATTGCGATTAAATNGATTCAGAGTGAGCCGAAGAGTAAAGTTTTCTACGGATTATTATTTATAGTTGTTGCTTGCCTTCTATTAAAAGCAAGTATACTTCCACTTTCACTCCTTAAGCTTTAATTGTGACGTGTGGTATGTATGATTGGAAGTCTGCTATGTTTATTGCGATTAAATGTTGTTTGTTTGAGACGTGGTCTTTCGATTGTTTAATATTCGAATTATTCGGTTATTGTGATCATAAATTAGAATCTTTAGATTCTAATTTTATTTCCAAGTTGGGTATTGTTTTCGAAACTCTACTCTTACTTCATATTCAAATTATTGTTCCAAGCAGTTGTACCTGGTTACTATATTTTTAGAAACTCAATCTCTTTTAAAGCTGTTGACTTATTTCCAAAATATAAAATATATAATTGCTTCCTTTACCTCATTTCAAAACATATTCCTTTTCAAATTGTTTTATTTCAAAAGTGTGGAAGATCAGTTGAATTTGAAAATGATATATTGAACCATTGAAATGCTGAAGCATTGAAATGCCGAAGCATGTTTTAAGCATGTTTTAAACAGTGACATTATATTTTGAGATATTTCTTATTGTTAAACTTCCATCTCAGTTGTTGTCACTGTTATTTTATTAAATGTTGGGTATTTAGAGGATACTCATGGTTATTTGTTCTAAAGGCGATTTAATACTTATTTTGAGTTATAAAGTGTGTTTTGAGCAGTGAATATAATTATGAGATATTTCTTATTATTGAAGTTCCATATCAGCCAATTTCACTGTTTTTTTGTTGAAAGTTGAGGTACTTCTTATTATTGAAGTTCTCTATTTCTGAAATTCCTGCCCTAGCCAAATATTTGATTTTGGCAATTACTATTTCGTCGTAACACCTTATTATCCATTCCTGGATTTATATTTGCTGAGTATTGTTTCGCTCACCCCCCTATGTTTGCATCCCTACAGAGAAGTGGGGGAATCCTAAGGGCAAGGAAAAGCTGTAGTGCTGCTTATTGAGCTGCAGTGGCGGAAGGAGTGTAGGGACTAGGGGGTCCATTGACCCTGCTTAGCTACTATTTTTTTTTATTCTTTGTATTTTAGAATTGCTGCCTTTTTGCCCCTAGATATAAAAACAAATGTATTAGTTTTGTTTGTATTACAAACTGCAGCACATGTATACACGCATACAAAAGTCAACACATGGTGAATTAAAAAAAAACAAAACACATAACACACGCTCCCTAAATCCCTAATACACAATGACAAAGTAAGATAAAAGAACAGATACACTATAAAACACCCGACAACGACAACACGAGAGGAGAGAAGTAAAGCAACCAGGTTTATTCTCCTTTAAATCGAAGCTCTATTTCAGTTGGGTAAGTTTGAATAATGAATTTTATTTATATGTTTAGTTTGTACCTTTGAATAATTGAATATTGAATTAATTATTGGCTTATTGC
>QRFB01000412.1:0-21076 GCA_008931105.1 Oenanthe javanica | reverse complement strand
GAGAAATTAGCAGTGGAAGGGGCAAAAATCAAGAAAAAGGATTGGCAAGACCATGTGACACTAGATGGGGATCCCACTACATCACTTTACTACGTCTACACTCATTGTGGCCTTCGGTTATAAAAGTGCTTGAAAACGTTTTTGATGATGGTAGTAATAGTGATACACGAGGTATGTCTAAGACCTTGTTGATTAGGATGGAAAGCTACAACTTTGTGTTTATACNGTGATACACGAGGTATGTCTAAGACCTTGTTGATTAGGATGGAAAGCTACGACTTTGTGTTTATATTTCACTTGATGAAACAAATACTTGGCTACACAAATGATTTGTCAAATTTGCTACAACAAAGAGATCAAAATATAGTCCAAGCTATGCATTTAATTGTGAATGTAAAGGAACGAATGCAAGACTTTCGAGAAAGAGGATGGGAAATATTTTTGAATGAAGTTGACTCTTTTTGTGTGGCAAACAATATTGAGGTTGTTAACATGGAAGATATCATAAAATCTCGTACCCGGATGAAGAGAGATGGACAAAGTGTCACTAATTACCATCATTATCGCATTGAAGTTTTTTGTGAGGTAGTTTATCTAGTTTTTTGTCAAGTCTATTTTATTATCAACTTCTTTCTTAACTCCGCTTCTCCCTCTCTTATGAACTAGGTTGTTGATTTAATTTCTCAAGAGTTGGATACTCGTTTTCCGGAAGTTAGCACCGACTTACTTCTTTCGATAGCATGCCTTGATCCTAGGAATTCATATTCCAACTTTGATGTTGATAAGTTAGTACATCTTGCTGATCTTTATAAGGAAGATTTCTCATGGACTGAGGTTTTGATGATTAAAACACAACTTGACATGTACATTCATGATGTAAGAAGGGAAAAAGAATTTTCAGAAATTGAAGATTTGGGGAGTCTTGCGAAAAAGATGGTTGCAACTAGGAAATCTCAAGCTTATCCATTAGTGTACCGCTTAATTGAACTTGCATTGCTACTACCCGTTGCCACTGCTTCAGTTGAGAGAGTATTTTCAGCCATGAATATTGTCAAGACGGATCTACGGAACCGAATGGGAGATGAATGGATGAATGACAGTTTGGTAGTATATATTGAGAAGGAAGTATTTGCGAAAATTGACAACGATGTCATATTACACCGTTTTCAAAACATGTCTACTCGTAGAATTCAATTGCCGTCTTCTAATAGGACATAATCAACTGTTAGAAACATGTTGGATTGATTATTATGTATTAAGTTATCTTTGTGACTTTTAAGACAATTTTTTTTTTCAAATTACGCCCCTGCTTCCCCACTGTTGAGCTGCTGGGAATAGTATTTCTATTTTCTGTTATTCTGCCTTAGCTTGATAAAATAGCTAGGTTAAGACTTTATTTTGTATTCTAAGATTGTATCCAGGATTTTAAGTGCGAGTTGTATTATTATTTGTATTAGCTCTAAAACCCGTGCGAGGCACGGACATGTTTTAATAAAAAATTTATATGTGTTTATATATTTTAATAAATTAATTAATAAATATAATGAATAAATAATTTATATTGCTATTATGGGAGAAACTGTAATAATATAAAATAAATAGATTATGAGAAATTTGAATGTTTTTTTCTATTATAGTAACTACATTGACTTCTCATTCATCTTGTATTTTAATTTTTCAAGTATTTATTAGTTTGCACTCAATTATTTTTTTAAATAATAATAGTATTAGCCTATTAGGTATTAAATATGAGATGAATTTACTTTTTCGTAAATTTTTTTCTTCTATAAATTAATTGATAAGTATATTGAATAAAATAATTTTTTATGTTGTTATGAGAAAAACAGTAAAAAAATTGAAATAATATAAAAGTGCATAGATGATAGACGATGGGAAATTTGATGGTTTTTTTAATTATCGTATTGTCTTCTTATTTAATTTGTAATTTAATTTATATATTTATTAGTATATATTAATAGATATGAGATATTGATTTATATAGTAATATAATAATTAATGTTGATTTCTTCAAAAAAAATAAAAATAATTAATGCTGATACGTAAAATACTTATAAAGGTATAATAATAATAAAAATATATTGTATAGAAGGGTATAACAGTAAATTCATAGTGAATAAAATATTTATTCAAAAGTATATGTTGTGGTATTATATAACATAGATAGATTAGCTTTGATACTCGTAGAAGTCACATGCAAGTTTTAAAAATAGAATAAATTTATGAATTATTTGAATGTATTGTTCCTTGGAATTAACGAGTCATAGTTTTAATGATAAAGAATAATATCTTAGTTTTGTTACATGATTAAATTTAAAATATGTTATTAGTGATACGATATTTCTCATAGATATTATATTTTATTAAAATATTTTAAATCAAGTGATGTAACCTGTATGTCAAGTTTTCTAACCATTTACATATAATTTATAATATAGTTAAATTTTCATATCTCACGAATAATTCAATAATATTATATATTGATAAATAAATATATTAGTCTCATATGTTGATATATATATATATATATTTTTATATTACATATTATAATTATAAAAAAATTAATTTACATATATTAATTATAAAGTAATNGAATATCATTCCTCTTCTTCGAATCCCACGGGTGGTATTATATAATGAGAACCTAAAGTTAACCTATGATAGTTTCTTTAAGATCACAACAAATGTATCTAATTATTAATAAATATTATTATTTATTAGTAGATAAAAAGGGGTGAAATTAATATTTTATTAAAATAAATTAGAATATCATAATGCAATAATGAATTAGAATGTTATACATAACTACAAATATTAAACATGTAATAGTAAAAATATTTTGAATATCTATACTATATTATTAAAGCCGAAAAATTAAAAGTTTTGGTCGTCGGTTGCNATATATTTTAATAAATTAATTAATAAATATAATGAATAAATAATTTATATTGCTATTATGGGAGAAACTGTAATAATATAAAATAAATAGATTATGAGAAATTTGAATGTTTTTTTCTATTATAGTAACTACATTGACTTCTCATTCATCTTGTATTTTAATTTTTCAAGTATTTATTAGTTTGCACTCAATTATTTTTTTAAATAATAATAGTATTAGCCTATTAGGTATTAAATATGAGATGAATTTACTTTTTCGTAAATTTTTTTCTTCTATAAATTAATTGATAAGTATATTGAATAAAATAATTTTTTATGTTGTTATGAGAAAAACAGTAAAAAAATTGAAATAATATAAAAGTGCATAGATGATAGACGATGGGAAATTTGATGGTTTTTTTAATTATCGTATTGTCTTCTTATTTAATTTGTAATTTAATTTATATATTTATTAGTATATATTAATAGATATGAGATATTGATTTATATAGTAATATAATAATTAATGTTGATTTCTTCAAAAAAAATAAAAATAATTAATGCTGATACGTAAAATACTTATAAAGGTATAATAATAATAAAAATATATTGTATAGAAGGGTATAACAGTAAATTCATAGTGAATAAAATATTTATTCAAAAGTATATGTTGTGGTATTATATAACATAGATAGATTAGCTTTGATACTCGTAGAAGTCACATGCAAGTTTTAAAAATAGAATAAATTTATGAATTATTTGAATGTATTGTTCCTTGGAATTAACGAGTCATAGTTTTAATGATAAAGAATAATATCTTAGTTTTGTTACATGATTAAATTTAAAATATGTTATTAGTGATACGATATTTCTCATAGATATTATATTTTATTAAAATATTTTAAATCAAGTGATGTAACCTGTATGTCAAGTTTTCTAACCATTTACATATAATTTATAATATAGTTAAATTTTCATATCTCACGAATAATTCAATAATATTATATATTGATAAATAAATATATTAGTCTCATATGTTGATATATATATATATATATTTTTATATTACATATTATAATTATAAAAAAATTAATTTACATATATTAATTATAAAGTAATTAGTGTTAATATATATTAATAAATATGAGATACTAATATATATAGTAATATAATAATTAATAAGTAGGTTAAATTGATATGTATTTGTTACGAATGGGGTTAAATGTTAATTTCACATAATTAAATTGATAAGTGAAGTGTATATACGGATGTAATAGTCAAAAATACTTTGAATATAAGGGTATAAAAGTAAAATCACATTAAATTAAATGTTTCACCAAAAGTGTGTGTTGTGGTATTATATAATGAGAATAATGACCCTAAGGTTATAGTTTCCTAAGATCACAACAAATGCATCTAACCATTTATTGTTAAATATGTACTTACTATTTTAGTTTATTCATAAATTAGAAAAATAAATAATTATGGAGTGAATATAATACACTCAAATCATTCATTATCTTAGGAAATTTTCCTAAGATCTATTTTAGAATTTTTATGCTCTTGTATAATATATACGAAAATAGTAAAATAATTAATATTATTATTTATTAGTAAATAAAAAAGGGTGAAATTACTTAGCAAAAAAAAAAAAAAANAATATTATTATTTATTAGTAGATAAAAAGGGGTGAAATTAATATTTTATTAAAATAAATTAGAATATCATAATGCAATAATGAATTAGAATGTTATACATAACTACAAATATTAAACATGTAATAGTAAAAATATTTTGAATATCTATACTATATTATTAAAGCCGAAAAATTAAAAGTTTTGGTCGTCGGTTGCTTTGGTACTGGGTGAACCATAGAAAAGATCTCGACCGTCCAATTTTAAGTGAACCATAGAAACAATCTTAACCATTGAATTTTAATAAAATCTAACTTTAAAATAATATAATCATACATAAAACTCTAACATAAGTAGTCCTCCTTTTATAAAACTTATCACCAAAAGATAATACNAGTAGTCCTCCTTTTATACAACTCATCACCAAAAGATAATATTATATATTATATTTAAATTATATTCTATATTTTTTATTTTACGAATCATACTTATCCTATAATTTTTATTTAATATATCATTAAAGTTTATCCTATAATTTTAATTTAATATATCATTAAAGTTTATGATAAACCCTATATACAACTCTAACATTATTTTATCTATAAGTAATTTTTATTATATATTATATTATTATAGCCGATATAATAAAAAATTTAAATCATATATTTAAATCATATAAAATAATTAATATATAATTTATTAATCTCACCCGTGCGTTGCACGGGTTATAAGCTAGTAAGAGTATAAAAGTAAAACCACATTAAATAAAATGTTTCCCCAAAAGCGTGTGTTGTGGTATTATATAATATGAAGATAGTAAAATAATTAATATTATTATTTATTAGTAGATAAAAAGGGGTGAAATCAATATTTTATTAGAATAAATTAGAATATCATAATGCAATAATGAATTAGAATGTTATACATAATTACAAATATTAATTGTAAAGAATTGTTGCAGGATAGAAATGTAAATTCACAATGATAAGGGGTAATATTGTAAAATGTAGAATGTAAGAAATTGATGTAAGATAAAAATGTAAATTTACGATGATTTAAGGAGTAACATTGTAAATGTACAATGATTAAATTGGTAAGGGAACTCCTTGTTAGAGCATTTGTTAGAGCATTAGATATATAATAGATTTGTGGAGATGTAATGGCTTGAAAGCCAGTATGTTGAGATATTTGTATTTCAGGTCGTCACAATATATCTCTATATATATATAGATAGATAAATATATTAGTATAAAATGAAATACATATTTGTTTTTAGTTATTATTGAATAAAACAATTGCCGGGAAAAAGAGTGAGAATAGTTACCTAAATAATTTTTTTAAATATGAATTGTTCACATGTGCATAATATGAATTTTTTATAATTTTATTTTAAAAATATATCACTTGATTTAAACATAAAATAATAAAATATTATAAATTTTAATTATATATTATAATATTTATATTTAGTAAAATAATAATTATATAATATTATATGCGTAGTACGGTTATAAACTTGTGATAATTAAAATTCAATTAATTTGATAAAAAATATTATCATGAAAATAATCCTTTCAAAACAAACGAGAAAATATATAGTATTATATAAGGAGTTTGAGATGAAATAAACCTGAAAGAAACGGATTGTTAAAGTGGATTCCACGAGAGACGAATTGCAACCTTTCAAGTAAAGATATTTTAAAGAAGTGAGTTCCTCCGAGCCTTTAATCTCAGTCAAACCACTACAACCCAGAATGCCCAATTTCTTCAAGAGTTTCAAATTGGATAGATTTGGTAATCTTTTCAGAGAAGTACAATTTGCGGCACTTATGGATTTCAGATTAGGGGGAAGTTCTGAAATGGAAAGCAGATCGATACACCCATCAAGATGAAGTTTTCGTAAACAAGTGAGTTCCTCCAAGCCTTTAATCTCAGTCAAACCACTACAACCCCAAATGACCAATTCCTCCAATTGTTTCAAATTGGATAGATTTGGTAATGTTTCCAGAGATGTACAACCTCGTGCACCTATGAATTTCAGATTAGGGGGAAGTTCTTCAATGGAAAGCAGATGATGACAATCAGTAAGATCAAGTAGTCGTAAACAAGTGAGTTCCTCCAAGCCTTTAATCTCAGTCAAACCACTACAACCCCAAATGAACAATTCCTCCAATTGTTTCAAATGGGATAGATTTGGTAATCTTTTCAGAGATCTACAACCTCCTGCACTTAAGGATTTCAGATTAGGGGGAAGTTCTACAATGGACAGCAGATGATGACAATTAGTAAGATGAAGATCTTCTATGTTTGAGAGCTGACTAATGTCAGGAATCTTTTTTAACATAGTAAGCCCCCTTACACGTAGATCTCTTAAGCTTGTAATCATCCCCAGTTGATCCGGCAATTCTTCTAGCTTTTTACAATAACCGATATCTAGAATTTGCAGTGATCTCAGTTTGCAAATGCTGTCTGGAAGAGTTTCAAGGTTCTCGTTACCACATAAATCCAACTCCACAAGATTACCCAGTCGTCCGATCGAATACGGTAATTTTGAAACGCATAGATTCCATGCATTGAGCACTTTTAAGTATACAATGTTTCCCAATTCTGTAGGCAATGCTTTTAGACTTTTGCAAGAGTCAATATCTAGAACTTTCAATACTCTCAACCTACAAATACTGTCCGGAAGACTTCTTAGATTTTCACAACACTTCAAATTCAAGGAAACAAGACTCACCAAACTTCCAATTGATACATGGACCTCCTTCAAACTTTCACAATATGAAAGATCTAAACTTTCAAGATGTGGTAATCTAGTGAAATCTGGTGTTGTGGTTAAATTTGATGACCTCTGCATGTTTAAAGTCTTTAACTTTTCCAAAACCCCTGGAACCTGTAAATGTAAGTACAGGTGGTTAAATTATCATGTTCAAGCACTTCCAAAACCTATAAAAATGAGTGCAATCGAGAGATATTAAATCATAAATTTTCATGCAAATTCCTATATACAAGAGACATACTCAGAGTACCTACCATGTTTCGCTCCCATATTGCTTTCATTTTGCTGTGTGGTAACTCAAGGGTAACTAGTTTTTGCGGGTAAAATTTAGAAGGTAAATATTCCAGAGGGCAACGCACCCAGTAGAGCCACCTTAAATTTTCAAATGCTTTTTCAAAGCTTCCCGTGATATTTACTATGTTGAGGGAGAGTAATCTTAAGTTACTCATCCTTTTGAATGATTCGGCATCAACTTCCTGAGCGGAAAGATCGTAATAATCACGAGAGCTGATACCTTGAATTGCTTCTGTTCCCTAACAGATATATCATAGAGAAAATTTGATGGCGAGTGGTAAATAAATAAATTAAGTACAATGAAAAAGTGCTACAATGTTAGTTACCTTACGTTCCTTCAACACATATTCGATCTTAGGAGCAAATTAACATACATTGATAGGTATAATGGACGATATTTTATCATATTAAGTCACATGAATCTAAATAATTATTGTATATCAGATTTAATGTAGAACCACAAAATTGTGAGAACCAAAGAGGTTCTGCACTTTAATTGTGTAGTGGTTTTGCAATTTTTGTTCAGCAGAACCTTTGGTTTTCACGTTTTTTGTGGATATCATTTGAACCAAAGCCTGTATAGAGATCAGAGATGTATATATATTGATATTACCTTGTTATTCTCTAACACGGTCTTTATATCTTCTGCTACCCATAATCTACTATGTTTTCCAGGCTCATCAGGACAGTTGTTCTTTGCGATTCTCCTGCCCATATCGCGGAGAAGATCATGCATCCACAATCCATTATAATCATTGATCGTTAGTAGACATCTTCTGATTAGAAAGTCAATATGAAGATCGGCGAACGTATAACAAGTTTCCAATACTTTAACAACCTGTTCTTTGCCCTTGCCAATGTGAAAACAAGCAATATCAAGGAATATTTCCTGGTCTTGTGATTTCAACCCATCAAAGCTTATCATGAGTTTTTTCTCAATATCGTCAAAAGGAACTCGACTCAAATCGTTAATGAACTGTTTCCATTCTTCTTCACGTTTTCCCAGCAAGTTTGAGCCAAAAACCTGAAGAGCTAATGGAAGCCCTCCAGCACGTTGTAGAATTTCTTTGGACATTTCTGCGAACTCACAAGGTATTTTGTTGTCTTCAAATGCATGTTGGGCAAAAAGTTGACGTGACTCTTCATCATCCAGTTCTTTTGCCCAGTATTTGGCTTGTACTTTAATTGAGTCGAATAAATCTTTATTTCTTGTTGTTATCACAATCACGCTCCCCAAAGCAAATGGTCCTTCTAAATATTCCAGTGCCGTTCGGTTGTCTAAATCATCAATAACAAGAAGGACTTTTGTTGAACGAATGCGTGCTCTTATCAACTCAATTCCTTGGTCCCTACTGCCAATATTAAAGTTATTACGCTCTAGAACATCAACAATAAGTTTTTTTTGTAAACCTACTAGGCCATTTTCTGTCCTAGAGTCCTCCCTAACGTTTGCTAGGAAGCAGCTGCCCTGAAATCGCTGATAATTTTTGTTATACACGGCTTTAGCAAGAGTTGTTTTGCCAACTCCACCCATACCATGTATACCAATCCTAATGACACCTTCTGTGTCACTGTTCAACAATGCTGTTACATCTTTGATACGAGAATCCAACCCAACTGGATATTTGGCAACATACAAAGTTTTGGGATTTATTTTGAGTGATATCGTATCAATAACATCATTGATAACATCAACTTCAGACCTGCAAAATGCAATTGAGATCTTCATAAAGTACCCTATGCTGGATGCAAAGACTACAAATTCGTTTTTTGGGAATGGTGATCCAGAAGTATCATGAAAACGTGTTTTGATGCCGTATGGCTGTTGTACTTTCACACTTAACATTTATTGAGCACAAATTTATGCAAGCCCATTTTCTTTGGTCGGAGAATTTTAGTGTAACAGACAATTTTGACAATATAAACTAATTATTGGGTGTACAAATATAAGGATCCACATTCAAATTTTTTGCCTAAACTTGTTTTTGACTCGGAAATTAATAGGAGCATCCATTTTCATACAATCCGGTCTCATATTTGTTTTTACCTGTCTTTAGATGTATGGTACCCGAAAAATATAATTGGGGTCACAGACAACTATATTTGACAAACACTATATTAATTTATGCATACCTCATTTCCAATTGTTAGGCAAATGTAGGTGTTACCGACAATTTTGACACATGAACTAATGAAGTATACAGAGTACAAATATAATGACAAACATTGAAATCTTAACATAAATCTCTGATTGCTATAACAAAATCTAGCTTTAAATCATGCAGATAAGTTTGCACATACATGATTCAGGTGTTTTTCCTGAATTTATGTTTGACACTTGACATGTTTTTCCTGAATTTGCTACTTGTTTTGACAAAAGAAAGACAGCATAGTTGTTTCTTTACCTGGTTTTAGATACATGGAACCCTGAAAAGGCAGCAACATCATTTAGTGTAGAGCGCCATTTGTTGACTTTCTCCAAATCAAAACGAGTTGGATGTTGTTCAAAAGCTTTTTTAAAACTCCCAGTCTGGTGTCTAACGACAGATGGATCAATGTGGTAAAACACTGGAATGACTAATCTTTTCATTCGTTTGTAACAAGCGAGGATCTCTTCTAGCTCTCCAAGGCACCAAGGTGAAAAAGCATAGTTTTACGAGAGGACAACAATATAAGTGTTGGAATCCTGAATAGCTTGGATCAATGAGTCTGAAATTACTTCTCCACTACGTAACTCGGGACCGTCCATGAATGTTTCTATGCCAGCGCGACGTAATGCACTGTAAAGATGAGCAGTAAATGAATATCTGGTATCTTCACCTCTGAAACTCAAGAAAACGTCCCATCGAGTAGGGGGAGGTGAAGTTGGATTATGACTAGTGGAAGCCATGGATTCAGATCTGAAACAACTACTGGTAAGAGAGAAAAAGATGATTAATATGTAACGTAGTCAAGTCAATCGCAAAGAAAAAGAGAGATGATTATATGATAAATGTATGGATGGCTGGCTACAATAAATGGACAGCAACTTATTCCTTCCGTCCCATATTAATATGTAATGTAGTCAAGTCAAGTCAACCGCAGAGAAAAAGAGATATATGATTATATGATAAATGTATGGCGGCAGGCTACAATAAATGGATAGGTACTTGCTCCTTCCGTTCCATGTTACAGTCTCTTTTAAGAAAATAAGCTGTTAGTTGTACAATAATTTTTTGTGCGTATTATATTTATTATAATTATTTTATATTAAATAAAGTAAATTTTATATTGTAAATGACAAAAAAGAGAGTAGGTTTGATTTTTTTTACATTTAAAATAAAAATGAACAATTATTACAGGAAATATTTTTTTCCTAAAAAAGACTAATATTATGGAACAAGGGAGTGGTTAACTACAATAAATCAATAGCCATGATAAAAGGATCTTTCTAGTGTGTTAGTCAACATGACACTTTTACGAGATAACTTATTTTTATTACTGAGAATTTTTGTGCATACAGGGGGTCTATTATCATTAATAACTAAGAGCCAATGAGTATTTGACAACTCATCTTTTATTGTGTACCCTTGGACACACACTAAAAAACCGATAATAAAATATCAAGATTCCAGCGTTTCAATTAATGTATAATTTTACATTCCTTTCATTTTTTGGGATTTAAACTTAAATTTGTATATAAGTCAAGTATTTTATTATACTTAATTCAAGTTCATTTTTCTATTTTTTACAAAGGATCCTAAATGATTTATAAAGAATGATTTATCAAAGAGTAATGTTAGTGGTATCAAATTGGATCCCAAAATTGTTCCCGAATTATACGGGGTTTAATTTTATTGTTGGGGCGCATATTAATGCACGCGAGTTTTATATTATTTTTGAGAAAATGACCAATAACATATTGACAACTCATGATTTGGGATAAATAGAGGTCAATTTTTCTGGTTAGGTAATGGATGCCGAGGAGGCTAAAAATTACTTTAACTATTACATTGAATTTTTTCTTATTTGTATCTGTATCTGTATTACTATCCGGTAACGTGAGACACCATATATTTGATCTGATTAATACTCTGAAAAAATTTAAAATAAATATTATAAGGTACAATTTTATGGAACTGTAAAAATTAACTAAAATTTATTTTTCAATTTTGACAAAATATATAGAAATTATCACACGAGAACTCCAGCAATTTCCCTATAATTATGAGGCGAAACCAACAAAAATAAACGACTTTGTCTCAACATAAATTAAAAAGTCTACTAATTTGATAGAGATTGAATTTATCGAGTAAAGAGAGAGGAAAAAAATAACGGTAATATTCGATGGATTCTCATATATTTGATAAATTGTGTAAGATTGTGTTCGAGAATATATATTTGTCTTCATTTATGCAGATATTGTAAAGTTCCCGGATTGATCTGCAACGACAAAATATGATCACAATTCACAATCATAGGGGTAGCCAAGAAATTAATACAAGTCTTTTAAGCCTAAATATTAAAATCATCACTGATGCTAGAAGATAATTCTCCTGAAACCATACTACACAAATCCCAGAAATAAACGAAGCTCGCAAAATCCATCAACATCAATTAAGAAAATGGGCATAAGATTTCACCGGGATCCTCATTAATATACCCATGCGCGGCACCTATAGGATGGAAGTAACACAACAAATAAATTTACCATTCCAAATTGGTGCACCCCGTAAGCACCAACCTCCCTCTCGTCCACCATCACCACCTCCCATTTCCCCTCAAATTGCTACAATTTCTTCAACCTGTGGTCTGTGTTGGCTCCCAAACAGATTTTCTGTCTCTCGAATAAATTACCCAACCACTAATACCAAGTGTAACTTCTTGCAAAATATTATGCACACTTAACCACCAGACTAATCAAAGTTAAATTAGAAATGTAAGTGCAGACTGTGCAGTAGTATGCGAGGGCAACACATATGTTTATTACAGTGGACAGATTCATATCAAACTAAACAGTGGACACATGTTTGTAACTGTTAACGCACACAAGCATTATCTTAAAGGCACCACAAATAATAGGAGCTTGTTAGATTCACAAATCCCTGTTCATTACAAATAAAAATAAAGAAGCCAAATAGGAGTCCAGTCTTCTCTCAGTCCCACGGCAGTCTGTAGCCTGTAGTTTCATGCAATGATCTTACCATTTTAAATCGCTCAACTATATATCTAAGTTCTTAAAGTTGAACAAAAAAAAAAGTTCTCAAAGTTACATAATCTAGCGACAAAGATGTTTAGAAATTTGATAAAATGGATGAGTTTGTGACTAGGTTACATTCTAGTTATTTACAATGTGTTGTACAGCTAAAAATGCAAATTAAACCATATATTAATTTTTTGTTACCTGTTGCTGTAGGTAGAAACGACTGATTAGCGTCAACAAAACAGAGCACTATCAAGTTCACTCTCCAAATGTTTTCAACCGTTTATAATGATAGCTATTGTCATTGTCTACATCATCAGTGCCAGTGTCATCCGCGCTAATCATTATGATATCCGTTTTGTACAGTAGATGAATCCCATGAATCATTTCTACATTTGATTCTATTTTAATTTTACTGACAGCATCTCTGATTGACAAGATAGATCTTGGTACTAGTATCAATAATCNGACAAAGATGTTTAGAAATTTGATAAAATGGATGAGTTTGTGACTAGGTTACATTCTAGTTATTTACAATGTGTTGTACAGCTAAAAATGCAAATTAAACCATATATTAATTTTTTGTTACCTGTTGCTGTAGGTAGAAACGACTGATTAGCGTCAACAAAACAGAGCACTATCAAGTTCACTCTCCAAATGTTTTCAACCGTTTATAATGATAGCTATTGTCATTGTCTACATCAACTGTGCCAGTGTCATCCGTGCTAATCATTATGATATCCGTTTTGTACAGTAGAATACCAGGAATCATTTCTACATTTGATTCTATTTTAATTCTACTGACAGCATCTCTGATTGACAAGATTCATTGTCATTCTGAGCATAACTACGGTTGCACCACATAAAATCGCTTGTGGTATTCTTCACAAAATAATTGATTTTTAGTTGTACCCCCACATTCAAAGCAGAAGATGATCGCCAGGAAATTGTGTGATGCATCTGGCGGCAAATTCAGAGACATTTTTTTCACCAAGTCACTTGATTGACTTATCCAGTTCAGATACTCTGCTGATGGAATCATGATATCTATTATATGCCCAAAACCAGAAAATATCTGTGTTGCAAAATATTATTAAAAAGACGAAAATTATCATTTTATTCTATATATAAAAAGAATTTTAAAGATCTTGTCCAAAAATATTAGGGATTTCAATAACAAAAGATAACGCATTATTATATCTTATACTTCACATGAGAATGAGATCAAACCTGAAAGAAATGCTCTGTCAAAGCGTATGCCAAAAGAGAAGAGTTGCAACCTCTCAATACAAGTATTTTTAAAGATGTGAGTTCCTCCAAGCCTGGAATCTCCATCAAACTACTACATCTGTTGAGGTTCAATGTCACCAACTGTTTCAAATTGGATAAATTTGGTAATTTAACTATAGATGTACAATTCATTGCATTTATCCGTTTTAGATTAGGGGGAAGTTTTACAATAGACAACAGATGACAACCACTAAGATCAAGTTCTGTTAAAAACGTATATCTAGAAGTTCCAGTGATATCAGGCTGCAAATGCTGTCTGGAAGAGTTTCAAGGTTCTCGTTAAATGATAGTCTCAGCTTAACCATATTACTTATAACTCCGATTGAATCTGGTAATTTCGAAACAGTTAGTCCCCACGCATTGAGTAACTCAAGGGATTCAATGTACCCCAGTTCTTTAGGCAATACTTCCAGACTACTGCAACCAGCAATAGTTAAAACTTCCAATGCTCTCAAGCTACATATACTGTTTGGAAGACTTCTTAGTTTTGAACAATTCCGCAAATTCAAGTCAACAAGACTCAACAAACTTCCAACTGATATGTGAACCTCCTCCAATATACTACAACCCTCAAGATTTAAAGTTTTGAGACACGGTAATCTAGTGAAGTCTGGTGTTGTGATTAAATAAGACATTTTCATACAATTTATCATACATGCAAGATATGTCAAAATACCAACCATGTTTACCTCCCACATTCTTCGCAATTTGCTATGAGGCAACTCAAGGATAACAAGTTTTTCCGGGTAAAATTCTAAAGGTAAACATTTCAGAGGACAACTCTCCCAATTAAGCCACCTCAGACGTTCAAATGTTTGTTCAAAGCTTCCAGTGAGATTTACGTTGTTAAGGTACAGAAATCTTAATTTTCTCATCCTTTTGAATGATTCTGCTACCAATGTTACTTCCTCAACTTCATTCTCCTAGTTAAAGTTGCTAGAGATGATGCCTAGGCTTGCTTTTGTTCCCTAACAGGTATATAATGAAATATAAACTTGATGACCTATGTTAAAAAAATAAGAGTAATAGAAAGAAAAATGCTTCAGGGTTAGTTACCATATGCTTCTTCAAAACATATTTGATCTTCGGAGCAAATTTTTCATTACTTACATGCATACATTCATAGGAATGAGAAGTTGATGGGTGACATTGTATTATATAAAGTCAGAGACCAGTATTAGATATATATAGAGAGAGAGTCAGATTCAATGGAGAACTGCAAAATTATCTTGTGATTCTTCAACACACTATCTATATCTTGCGATAACCACAATCTACTATGTTTACCAGGATCATCAAGAGAGTTATTGTGTGCAATTTCTCTGCCCATATCCCAGGGACGAAGCCACAGGGGCCAAATTTTTTTCCCGTCAACACTTTTAAATATTCAATGTAACAAATACACAAAAATACTTGTACAAAATTTATAATAAAGCTTTATGTTCTTTCAAATCACGAAACCCGTCTATAATTGAGTCCGTACTAAAAATTTTCGCTATTTTTCTTTCGATATAAATAACTATACAATGATCGAGAAACATATTTTTTTCTGATTTTAATTTAAATTTGATCTGATAAATTAATGAGAGAAATTTAATGAACTAAAAAATTCTATTTTATAGGGGCCAAATTTTTTTTATAGAGATCAAATTTTTTTTACAGGGGCCAAGTATTATATTTATTTAAATATATAGATTAAAATATAATTTTTTTTTTAAAATTATAACATACATATCCCAATGATGGTCACCTCTGGCTCCTATGAAGCCTCGTCCCAGCCATATCCCGAAGCAGATCATGCATCCCTAAAATCCCAAACTCATCGATCGTTGTTAGACATCTTTTCTTTAGAATGTCAATACTACGATTGACATATGTGTAACAAGTTTCCATAATTCTAACAACCCCTTCTTTCTCCCATCCAATGTAAAAAACCGCAACATCTAGGAAAATATCTTGCAACATAGGATCAATCGGTTTCAAAGCTTCAAAGCTGACTACAAGTTTTTTCTCAATATCGTCAATAGGAGCACGATTCAGTCTGTCAATGAACCATCTCCAATCTTCCTCAGGTTTGTTAAGCATGTTCGAGCCAAAAATCTTAAGAGCTAATGGAAGCCCTCCAGCACGTTTTAGAATAACTTTGGACAATTCCATGAATTGGTCGGGTATCTTATAATCTCCAAATGCATGCTGAGCAAAAAGTTTACGTGACTGGTCATCATCCAGTTCATTCACCTTGTATTTGGCTTGCACTTTCATTGAATCCAACAGATCTTCATTTCTTGTTGTTATTATGGTTATGCTCCCCGGATAAAATGATCCTTCCAAAACTTCCAGTGCTGTTGGGTCTTCTAAATCATCAATAACAATTAGGACCTTTTTTGAACAAATTCTTGCTCTTATCAACTCAATTCCTTGGTAAACATTACCAATGTTTATGTTGTTACGTTTATAATAAGTTGCTTTTGTAGACATACTAGGCCTTGTTCTGTTCTTGAAGCCTCCCTAACGTTTGCTAAGAAGCAGCTGCCCTGAAATTGTTGATAGTTTTGGTTATACACAGCTTTAGCAAGAGTAGTTTTGCCAACTCCACCCATACCGTGTATACCAATCCTAAGAAAACCTTCTGTGTCACTTTCTAACAGTGTTGATAAGGCTTTGACATGAGAATCCAACCCAACTGGATATTTGGCAACATCCAAAGTCATGGGATTGATTGCAAGTAAAACCCTATCAACAACTTCATCGATAATATCAGCTTGAGACCTGCAATGCATTTGTTTAAATCAGAGAATGTGAAGAATTTAGAATTATTTTATTATAATCTAGGATTTTTACGAATGTGCTTCGATGTCGTCTGACGACCAACATACGTAGTAGTAACTGCTATAATAATGTCGCACCTCAGATTTATAGCTGGACCACCTACATAAGAATTATATCTTTACATATGAACAAATTATAAAGGTCCATACATAAGGATCAATATTGGAATCTTAATTTAGTTCTCTTGTTGTCAGTCAGTAACCAAAGATAGTCTTCAACCACACTGTCAAGTTCCCAGTTCTGTTCAAATAAAGAAAACACATACATAATTTAATTTAAATCATTCTATTCCAACCAGGGATGGATCCAGGTTATTTTTTATGAAAGGTATATCGTATTTTATAAATTTTTGTTGAGGCACACCTATATTTTTATTAAATAAAAAACTTAGACTTGCCTGTTTTCAGATATATGGTATCCAGAAAAGTCAGCAACTTCATTAAGTTTAAGACACCATTCCTTCACATTCTCAGCATCATGACGCATTTGGTGTTTTCCAAAAGATTCTCTAAAACTCTCAATTTGGTGTCGCACAACGGATGGATCAATGTTGTAGAACACAGGAACAACTAATCTTTTCATTCGTTTGTAACAACTGAGGATCTCTACTAGGTCTTCAAGGCACCAAGATGAAGTAGCATAGTTTTCTGAGAGGACAACAATGTAGGCCTTGGATTCCTGAATAGCCTGAGATTATTTTTCCACTGCATAGCTCAGGATCATCCCTAAATGTTCAAATGCCAGTGCGTTCTAAGGCTTTGTATAGATGATCAGTAAATGTATATCTTGTATTTTTACCCCTAAAACTCAGGAAAACGTCCCATAGAGTAGGAGGTGAAGTTGGAGTAGAAGATGATGGGGTTTGATTATAACTTGTGGAAGCCATGAATTCAAATAAAACGATATGAAACAACTACTAATAAGATTAATAAGTAGAAGATGACGATAATATAGTTAGCCCTATAGGAAAAAAAAGATTGGAGATATGTATATACAGATGGACCTAAAAGGTGAAGTTGGATAGAAGAGAATGAAGTTAGAATATAAGACAAGAGCGGGCAAGTTTATGACACTGATCAATCTTTGTCTAGGCAGGGTCTTCCTGTCCTAATCACATCTGTGCAAATACTAGAATATAAGACAAGAGCGGCCTCCTGTCCTAATCACATCTGTGCAGGTATTAGAAAACAATCTATTTAACAATTGGTATGATTGATAAGTAGATGATTATTACATTTGTGTATATATGAAAAGATATATTGGGTGGACGAGAATACCAGTAAAAAAAACAGAGCAGGTCACTGCTATATTATCCAGTTCCAAACATAACAAACGAAATAAATAAGAAAAAGGGAAAAAATGCGTCAATATTACATATGCATCAGCTAAGTACAATCATCAGAAATATAGTTTAGAATTAACAATTATAATAACCATAACTCATCAGCTAAGTACAATCATCAGAAATATAGTTTAGAATTAACAATTATAATAACCATAACTCATAAAATTTATCAACATTCAACAAGAATTAAGAAACAAGAATTATCACCATAAGACCATTTCAACAACCACTTCACTCTTCATCACTAAAATAACTAACTTTCTTCCTCTCCACACTCACTGATTGTCCATTGCGCTTATCCTTAAAAGCTTCATTGCTCGTCCATTGTCCGTTCATTCCTATTAAAGCGTTAAGCACATTGTCAATAGAGATCAAGCGGATAAATTAAAAGCGGCACAACGAGTCTGACGAGATTGACTGTGTTTGAGAATTGTGCTTTAGCGACTTTCCCAAAGGTGAAGAAGATAGTGAAGAGATCAGAGTCTGCAAGTGAGTAGTCTCAATGTGGGTAGAGACCATTAGTACTCTGAGTCTCTGATCTTAACCTAATAAGATGACAATGTTCGAGGGTTTGACCAAGATTTGCAGCATGTCAATGGGTGTAAAGCGAATATATAAGGCAAAAGTTATGCAATGGATGCATGGAATCAGTCCACACTCACCAAATAGAATGTAGGTATTTCTTGTTAAGCATATATCTAACGTTTAGCATTACTCAAAATCTATTAAATATAGCCTAGATGAGATATATACTCATGCATTCATTTTCAGAATGATTTCGTAAATTATACTACAACTTGACACTCAGTTTAAGAGTAGTAAACCAAACCAAATCAACACAAAACACACCCACTATATCCCACTCGTAAAGCAGGTATGTATGAGTAAGAGTGTCAAGTCCAAGTATGAACCGGGGACCTCTAGTGTGTGAAACTCGCATGTTAACTAATTAAATCACCTAGACAACACAATTACAAATATACTCAGTTCAAGAGTAGTAGAACACATAAATGTGATGCCACTGACATAATGCATTAGACTTGAACATCTGGCTAAACGAGCAAGTTAGTCTCTTAGTAGTGTCAAATTTTTCATTCCTGTTAGCTAACAATAAATTAAGATGCAATTGCCATGTCTAATAAGTCATTGTCTGAAGGCTTGCTTCTTTCATCTTGTACATTGACAGTGGTGCTACTGCTGCCAAGAGTTAACCATTTAATTTAAGAGTTATAGTTTTTAGTACCTGTGTATCTGTAGGGGTGAAACAAAGAACAAGGCACTTTGGTGTTCACTCATTGCTAGAGAGAGAGCCAGTTGCTGTCACATTCCCAACGTTTCAAGCATTTAGAAGGGGGGCTTCTTCCTTCTTCTACATTGACATTGGTGCTACTGCTGCCAAGAGTTAACCACTTCTTGTTACTTTCCAAATCATTGTCTGAAGGCTTGCTTCTTTCATCTTCTACATTGACGGTGGTTCTTTCCAAATTATGTTCCGAAGGCTTGATTCTTTCACCTTTCTCATTGTCCGAATTGTTACTTTCTGAATCATTGTCCGAATTGTTACTTTCCGAATCATTGTACCAATTGTACCCACTTATCATTTTAATCTCCGTTTCGTAGACTAGACGAATCCCACAACTTATTTCTTCATCTGAATTCGATATTACTTCAAGTGTATTGTGACCGTCTTCGATTGAGAAGTCTGAACTTGGTACCATTACAATAACTGATCCACTATCGTAATGCCGAACTTTAATCACATCACTTCTGATATGCTTTATTGAATAAGTGACTTCCAGCGGAACATAATAGTCATGATCATCACATTCATCACCCAAAGAAAAGTAAAAGATGATCCCCATCAAATTGTATGATGCACTTGGCTGCAAATCAAATGACATTCTTGACCCGAATACTTTACTTGATTCTTGAAACTCAAATGACCCAATTTGAATTTGAATTGTATGTCCAAATCCAGATAATGGGGTTTTTGGGAACTTTTTTCCAGAATAAGTCAATTTATTTTAAGACAAAGTTAGAGTTAAAAAAAGTTAACTTTTTTCTGAAAAAAGTTAACTTTTTTTTGCAACTTATAGAATCTCAAATATACATTAAATACTTGTATAAAAAACATTTATCAAAATATGAAATCTTTACCCGAAAATAAGTCCAAAAGGACTTATTTTAAGGCAGGCCAAACAGGCCCAATATCTGTACCATATATTACCAACTTTAAGTACATAGGCCAAATTATCTCCTTTAAGTCAAATTTCAATGGTTTATATAATTTAATTATTGATTTATAAAATTCAAAAGAACATGTTCATTGTTTTGCATTATATTCTATGTTAAAACTGAAATTTTCTTTCTGTTTTTAAAAATTAAAATTTTATACTACAAATATATAATATAAGTACGGAAGAGATATATTAAAATATTAATAAAGATTAATAATTCAGAACTCATTAATGACATCTTTAAATTTAATATTTGAAATTTCAAAATTTTATTTTATTTTATTTTATTTTATAATTTCAGATGTGGTTTTTAGCGTTTTCTGGATTTGAATCGAATGACAGACATATTTATTGATTGTAGTATGANCAACTTATAGAATCTCAAATATACATTAAATACTTGTATAAAAAACATTTATCAAAATATGAAATCTTTACCCGAAAATAAGTCCAAAAGGACTTATTTTAAGGCAGGCCAAACAGGCCCAATATCTGTACCATATATTACCAACTTTAAGTACATAGGCCAAATTATCTCCTTTAAGTCAAATTTCAATGGTTTATATAATTTAATTATTGATTTATAAAATT